>JAHIAM010019800.1:0-13994 GCA_021605205.1 Aegilops longissima
GCTCAAGGACCCCAAATCAGTGAGTAATAGTCCACGAAGCGGGCCAGAATCGGACAAAACTATGAGTGTTGATAACCGAGATGTAAAGCGCAGCCGAGGATCGTCAACATGAAATCGACATAGGATCACAAAGCGATGAGTAATAGTGCATGAAACGGACCAGAATCGGCCAAAACTGCGAGTGTTGTCGACGGACACGTAGCGCGCACCCGAGGGTTAAATCAATCGTGGATATCACTTCGGGAACCCAAAACAGTGAGTAGTAGTCCAAGAAACTGGTTAGAACTGGCCCAAACTGCGAGCCCTGACGACCAATACGTAAGCACACCTTGGGGTTCAACAACCATGGAAATTGCTTTGGGACCCCAAAACGGTCAGTAATACTCCATGAAACAGCCCAGAATCGGACAAACCTTAAACATGGAAATCCTCAGGGACCCTAAATAAGTGAGTAATAGTCCAGGAAACGGGCCAGAATAGGCCAAAACTGTGAGTGTTGATAACCGACATGTAAACGCACCCCAGGAATCGTCAATTGTTGAAATCGCTCTTTGACCCGAAAACGGTGAGCAATAGTGCATGAAACGGACCACAATCGCCCAAAATTACGAGCGTTGATGACGGACACGTAAAGACAACCTGGGGTCCGTCAATCGTGAAATCACTCCTGGACCACAAAACAGAGAGTAGTAGTCCAAGAAACGGGCCAGAACCGGCCCAAACTGCGACTCCTGACCAACTCGTAAGCACACCTTGGGGTTCAACAACCATGGAAATCGCTTTGGGACCCCAAAACGGTGAGTAATAGTCCATGAAAGAGCCCAGAATCAGACAAACCTAGGATTATTCATGAATAGTACACAAACACACCCCAAGGTTCGTCAATCATGGAAATCGCTCGGGGACCCCAAATCAGTGAGTAATAGTCCACAAAACGTTCCAGAATCGGCCAAAACTATGAGTGTTGATAACCGACATGTAATCGCACCCCGGGGATCGTCAATCGTGGAAATCGCTATGGGACCCCAAAACGGTGGGTAGTAGTGCATGAAACGGACCAAAACCGTCCAAAACTGTGAGTGTTCATGACCGACATGTAAACGCACCCCGGGTATCGTCAATTGTGGAAATCGCTCTAGGACCCCAAAACGTGAGTAATCGTGTATGAAACGGACAACAATCGGCCAAAAATTGCGAGTGTTGACGACAGACACGTAAACACAACCCAGGGTTCGTCAATCGTGGAAATCTCTCCGAGACCCCAAAATAGTGAGTAATAGTCCAAGAAACAGGCCAGAACCGGCCCAAACTGCGAGCCCTAACGACCAACACGAAAGCACATCTTGGGGTTCAACAACCATGGGAATCACTTTGGGACCCCAAAACGGTGAGTAATAGTCCATGAAAGAGCCCAGAATTGGACATACCAAGGATTATTGATGAACGAGACATAAACGCACGCCGGGGTTCGTAAATCATGGGAATCGCTCAGGGACACCAAATCAGTGAGTGATAGTCCACTAAATGGGCCATAGTCGGCCAAAACTATGAGTGTTGATAACCGACATGTAAACGCACCCCGGGGTTCGTCAATCTTGGGAATCGCTCAGGGACACCAAATCAGTGAGTGATAGTCCACAAAATGGGCCATAGTCGGCCAAAGCTATGAGTGTTGATAACCGACATGTAAACGCGGCCCGGGGATCGTCAATCGTGGATATTGCTCTGGGACTCGAAAACGGTGAGTAATAGTTCATGAAACGGACAAGAATCGGCCAAAATTCCGAGTGTTGACGACGGACACGGAAACACACTCCAGGGTTCGTCATCGTGGAAATCACTCCAGGACCCCAGAACAGTGAGTAGTAGTCCAAGAAGCAGGCCAGAACCGCCCCAAACAACGACTCCTTATGACCAACACATAAGCACACCTTGGGGTTCAACAACCATGGAAATCGCTTTGGGACCCCAAAACGGTGAGTAACAGTGCATGAAGGAGCCAAGATTCGGAGAAACCTATGATAATTGATGAAGATACATAAACACACCCCGAGGTTCGCCAATCATGGAAATCGCTCAAGGACCCCAAATTAGTGAGTAATAGTCCACGAAACGGGCCAGAATCGAGACAAAACTATGAGTGTTGATAACCGACATGTAAGCGCAGCCGGGGATCGTCAACGCGAAATCGACCTAGGATCACAAAGCGATGAGTAATAGTGCATGAAACGGACCAGAATCGGCCAAAACTGCGAGTGTTGTCGACGGACACGTCGCGCACCCAGGGTTAAATCAATCGTGGATATCACTTGGGAACCCAAAACAGTGAGTAGTAGTCAAGAAAGCTGGTCGAACTGGCCCAAGCTACGAGCCACGACGACCAATACGTAAGCACACCTTGGGGTTCAACAACCATGGAAATTGCTTTGGGACCCCAAAGCGGTCGATAATACTCCATGAAACAGCCCAGAATCGGACAAACCTTAAACATGGAAATCCTCGGGGACCCTAAATAAGTGAGTAATAGTCCAGAAGCGGGCGAGAATAGGCCAAAACTATGAGTGTTGATAACCGACATATAAGCGCACCCAGGAATCGTCAATTGTTGAAATCGCTCTTTGACCCCAGCGGTGAGCAATAGTGCATGAAACGGACCACAATCGCCCAAAATTACGGCGTTGATAGCGGACACGTAAAGACAACCTAGGGTCCGTCAATCGTGAAATCACTCCTGGACCACAAAACAGAGAGTAGTAGTCCAAGAAACGGGCCAGAACCGGCCCAAACTGCGACTCCTGACCAACTCGTAAGCACACCTTGGGGTTCAACAACCATGGAAATCGCTTTGGGACCCCAAAACGGTGAGTAATAGTCCATGAAAGAGCCCAGAATCAGACAAACCTAGGATTATTCATGAATAGTACACAACCACACCCCAAGGTTCGTCAATCATGGAAATCGCTCAGGGACCCCAAATCAGTGAGTAATAGTCCACAAAACGTTCCAGAATCAGCCAAAACTATGAGTGTTGATAACCGACATGTAATCGCACCCGAGGATCGTCAATCGTGGAAATCGCTATGGGACCCCAAAGCGGTGGGTAGTAGTGCATGAAACGGACCAAAATCGTCCAAAACTGTGAGTGTTCATGACCGACATATAGCGCACCGGGTATAAATCAATTGTGGAAATCGCTCTAGGACCCCAAAGCGTGAGTAATGTCGTGTATGAAACGGACAACAATCGGCCAAAATTGCGAGTGTTGACGACAGACACGTAAACACAACCCAGGGTTCGTCAATCGTGGAAATAACTCCGAGACCCCAAAATAGTGAGTAATAGTCCAAGAAACAGGCCAGAACCGGCCCAAACTGCGAGCCCTAACGACCAACACGAAAGCACATCTTGGGGTTCAACAACCATGGGAATCACTTTGGGACCCCAAAACGGTGAGTAATAGTCCATGAAAGAGCCCAGAATTGGACATACCAAGGATTATTGATGAACGAGACATAAACGCACGCCGGGGTTCGTAAATCATGGGAATCGCTCAGGGACACCAAATCAGTGAGTGATAGTCCACTAAATGGGCCATAGTCGGCCAAAACTATGAGTGTTGATAACCGACATGTAAACGCGGCCCGGGGATCGTCAATCGTGGATATCGCTCTGGGACTCCAAAACGGTGAGTAAATAGTTCATGAAACGGACCAGAATCGGCCAAAATTCTGAGTGTTGACGACGGACACGGAAACTCACTCCAGGGTTCTTCATCGTGGAAATCACTCCAGGACCCCAGAACAGTGAGTAGTAGTCCAAGAAACAGGCCAGAACCGCCCCAAACAGCGACTCCTTATGACCAACACGTAAGCACACCTTGGGGTTCAACAACCATGGAAATCTCTTTGGGACCCCAAAACGGTGAGTAATAGTGCATGAAGGAGCCAAGATTTAGAGAAACCTATGATAATTGATGAAGAGACATAAACACACCCCGAGGTTCGCCAATCATGGAAATCGCTCAAGGACCCCAAATCAGTGAGTAATAGTACACGAAACGGGCCAGAATCGGACAAAACTATGAGTGTTGATAACCGAGATGTAAACGCAGCCCGGGGATCGTCAACCGCGGAAATCGACATAGGATCACAAAACGATGAGTAATAGTGCATGAAACGGACCAGAATCGGCCAAAACTGCGAGTGTTGTCGACGGACACGTAAACGCACCCCGGGGTTCGTCAATCTTGGGAATCGCTCAGGGACACCAAATCAGTGAGTGATAGTCTACAAAATGGGCCATAGTCGGCCAAAGCTATGAGTGTTGATAACCGACATGTAAACGCGGCCCGGGGATCGTCAATCGTGGATATTGCTCTGGGACTCGAAAACGGTGAGTAATAGTTCATGAAACGGACAAGAATCGGCCAAAATTCCGAGTGTTGACGACGGACACGGAAACACACACCAGGGTTCGTCATCGTGGAAATCACTCCAGGACCCCAGAATAGTGAGTAGTAGTCCAAGAAACAGGCCAGAACCGCCCCAAACAACGACTCCTTATGACCAACACATAAGCACACCTTGGGGTTCAACAACCATGGAAATCGCTTTGGGACCCCAAAACGGTGAGTAACAGTGCATGAAGGAGCCAAGATTCGGAGAAACCTATGATAATTGATGAAGATACATAAACACACCCCGAGGTTCGCCAATCATGGAAATCGCTCAAGGACCCCAAATTAGTGAGTAATAGTCCACGAAACAGGCCAGAATCAGACAAAACTATGAGTGTTGATAACCGACATGTAAACGCAGCCCGGGGATCGTCAACCGCGGAAATCGACCTAGGATCACAAAACGTTGAGTAATAGTGCATGAAACGGACCAGAATCGGCCAAAACTGCGAGTGTTGTCGACGGACACGTCGCGCACCCAGGGTTAAATCAATCGTGGATATCACTTGGGAACCCAAAACAGTGAGTAGTAGTCCAAGAAAGCTGGTGAGAACTGGCCCAAACTGCGAGCCACGACGACCAATACGTAAGCACACCTTGGGGTTCAACAACCATGGAAATTGCTTTGGGACCCCAAAGCGGTCGATAATACTCCATGAAACAGCCGAATCGGACAAACCTTAAACATGGAAATCCTCGGGGACCCTAAATAAGTGAGTAATAGTCCAGAAGCGGGCAGAATAGGCCAAAACTGTGAGTGTTGATAACCGACATGTAAACGCACCCCAGGAATCGTCAATTGTTGAAATCGCTCTTTGACCCAAAGCGGTGAGCAATAGTGCATGAAAGCGGACCACAATCGCCCAAAATTACGGCGTTGATAGCGGACACGTAAAGACAACCTGGGGTCCGTCAATCGTGAAATCACTCCTGGACCACAAAACAGAGAGTAGTAGTCCAAGAAACGGGCCAGAACCGGCCCAAACTGCGACTCCTGACCAACTCGTAAGCACACCTTGGGGTTCAACAACCATGGAAATCGCTTTGGGACCCCAAAACGGTGAGCAATAGTCCATGAAAGAGCCCAGAATCAGACAAACCTAGGATTATTCATGAATAGTACACAACCACACCCCAAGGTTCGTCAATCATGGAAATCGCTCGGGGACCCCAAATCAGTGAGTAATAGTCCACAAAACGTTCCAGAATCGGCCAAAACTATGAGTGTTGATAACCGACATGTAATCGCACCCCGGGGATCGTCAATCGTGGAAATCGCTATGGGACCCCAAAACGGTGGGTAGTAGTGCATGAAACGGACCAAAACCGTCCAAAACTGTGAGTGTTCATGACCGACATGTAAACGCACCCCGGGTATCGTCAATTGTGGAAATCGCTCTAGGACCCCAAAACATGAGTAATCGTGTATGAAACGGACAACAATCGGCCAAAAATTGCGAGTGTTGACGACAGACACGTAAACACAACCCAGGGTTAAATCAATCGTGGAAATCTCTCCGAGACCCCAAAATAGTGAGTAATAGTCCAAGAAACAGGCCAGAACCGGCCCAAACTGCGAGCCCTAACGACCAACACGAAAGCACATCTTGGGGTTCAACAACCATGGGAATCACTTTGGGACCCCAAAACGGTGAGTAATAGTCCATGAAAGAGCCCAGAATTGGACATACCAAGGATTATTGATGAACGAGACATAAACGCACGCCGGGGTTCGTAAATCATGGGAATCGCTCAGGGACACCAAATCAGTGAGTGATAGTCCACGAAATGGGCCATAGTCGGCCAAAACTATGAGTGTTGATAACCGACATGTAAACGCGGCCCGGGGATCGTCAATCGTGGATATCGCTCTGGGACTCCAAAACGGTGAGTAAATAGTTCATGAAACGGACCAGAATCGGCCAAAATTCCGAGTGTTGACGACGGACACGGAAACACACTCCAGGGTTCGTCATCGTGGAAATCACTCCAGGACCCCAGAACAGTGAGTAGTAGTCCAAGAAACAGGCCAGAACCGCCCCAAACAGCGACTCCTTATGACCAACACGTAAGCACACCTTGGGGTTCAACAACCATGGAAATCGCTTTGGGACCCCAAAACGGTGAGTAATAGTGCATGAAGGAGCCAAGATTTAGAGAAACCTATGATAATTGATGAAGAGACATAAACACACCCCGAGGTTCGCCAATCATGGAAATCGCTCAAGGACCCCAAATCAGTGAGTAATAGTCCACGAAACGGGCCAGAATCGGACAAAACTATGAGTGTTGATAACCGAGATGTAAACGCAGCCCGGGATGCATGAAAGCGGACCAGAATCAACATGTCGAAATCGACATAGGATCACAAAGCGATGAGTAATAGTGCATGAAACGGACCAGAATCGGCCAAAACTGCGAGTGTTGTCGACGGACACGTAAACGCACCCCAGGGTTCGTCAATCGTGGAAATCACTCCGAGACCCCAAAATAGTGAGTAATAGTCCAAGAAACAGGCCAGAACCGGCCAAAACTTCGAGCCCTAACGACCAACACGAAAGCACATCTTGGGGTTCAACAACCATGGGAATCACTTTGGGACCCCAAAACGGTGAGTAATAGTCCATGAAAGAGCCCAGAATTGGACATACCAAGGATTATTGATGAACGAGACATAAGCATACGCTTGGGGTTAAGTAAATCATGGGAATCGCTCAGGGACACCAAATCAGTGAGTGATAGTCCACGAAATGGGCCATAGTCGGCCAAAACTATGAGTGTTGATAACCGACATGTAAACGCACCCCGGGGTTCGTCAATCTTGGGAATCGCTCAGGGACACCAAATCAGTGAGTGATAGTCAACAAAATGGGCCATAGTCGGCCAAAGCTATGAGTGTTGATAACCGACATGTAAACGCGGCCCGGGGATCGTCAATCGTGGATATTGCTCTGGGACTCGAAAACGGTGAGTAATAGTTCATGAAACGGACAAGAATCGGCCAAAATTCCGAGTGTTGACGACGGACACGGAAACACACTCCAGGGTTAAATCATCGTGGAAATCACTCCAGGACCCCGAGCAGTGAGTAGTAGTCAAGAAACAGGCAGAACGCCCCAAACAACGACTCCTTATGACCAACACGTAAGCACACCTTGGGGTTCAACAACCATGGAAATCGCTTTGGGACCCCAAAACGGTGAGTAACAGTGCATGAAGGAGCCAAGATTCGGAGAAACCTATGATAATTGATGAAGATACATAAACACACCCCGAGGTTCGCCAATCATGGAAATCGCTCAAGGACCCCAAATTAGTGAGTAATAGTCCACGAAACGGGCCAGAATCAGACAAAACTATGAGTGTTGATAACCGACATGTAAACGCAGCCCGGGGATCGTCAACCGCGGAAATCGACCTAGGATCACAAAACGATGAGTAATAGTGCATGAAAGCGGACCAGAATCGGCCAAAACTGCGAGTGTTGTCGACGGACACGTAAGCGCACCCAGGGTTAAATCAATCGTGGATATCACTTCGGGAACCCAAAACAGTGAGTAGTAGTCCAAGAAACTGGTCAGAACTGGCCCAAACTGCGAGCCCTGACGACCAATACGTAAGCACACCTTGGGGTTCAACAACCATGGAAATTGCTTTGGGACCCCAAAACGGTCAGTAATACTCCATGAAACAGCCCATAATCGGACAAACCTTAAACATGGAAATCCTCAGGGACCCTAAATCAGTGAGTAATAGTCCAGGAAACGGGCGAGAATAGGCCAAAACTATGAGTGTTGATAACCGACATGTAAACGCACCCCGGGAATCGTCAATTGTTGAAATCGCTCTGTGACCCGAAAACGGTGAGCAATAGTGCATGAAACGGACCACAATCGCCCAAAATTGCGAGCGTTGATGACGGACACGTAAACACACCCTAGGGTCCGTCAATCGTGAAATCACTCCTGGACCACAAAACAGAGAGTAGTAGTCCAAGAAACGGGCCAGAACCGGCCCAAACTGCGACTCCTGACCAACTCGTAAGCACACCTTGGGGTTCAACAACCATGGAAATCGCTTTGGGACCCCAAAACGGTGAGTAATAGTCCATGAAAGAGCCCAGAATCAGACAAACCTAGGATTATTCATGAATAGTACACAAACACACCCCCAGGTTAAGTCAATCATGGAAATCGCTCGGGGACCCCAAATCAGTGAGTAATAGTCCACAAAACGTTCCAGAATCGGCCAAAACTATGAGTGTTGATAACCGACATGTAATTGCACCCCGGGGATCGTCAATCGTGGAAATCGCTATGGGACCCCAAAACGGTGGGTAGTAGTGCATGAAACGGACCAGAATCGTCCAAAACTGTGAGTGTTCATGACCGACATGTAAACGCACCCCGGGTATCGTCAATTGTGGAAATCGCTCTAGGACCCCAAAACGGTGAGTAATCGTGTATGAAACGGACAACAATCGGCCAAAATTGCGAGTGTTGACGACAGACACGTAAACACAACCCAGGGTTCGTCAATCGTGGAAATCACTCCGAGACCCCAAAATAGTGAGTAATAGTCCAAGAAACAGGCCAGAACCGGCCCAAACTGCGATCCCTAACGACCAACACGAAAGCACATCTTGGGGTTCAACAACCATGGGAATCACTTTGGGACCCCAAAACGGTGAGTAATAGTCCATGAAAGAGCCCAGAATTGGACATACCAAGGATTATTGATGAACGAGACATAAGCATACGCGGGGTTAAGTAAATCATGGGAATCGCTCAGGACACCAAATCGGTGAGTGATAGTCCACGAAATGGGCCATAGTCGCCAAAACTATGAGTGTTGATAACCGACATGTAAACGCACCCCGGGGTTCGTCAATCTTGGGAATCGCTCAGGGACACCAAATCAGTGAGTGATAGTCCACAAAATGGGCCATAGTCGGCCAAAGCTATGAGTGTTGATAACCGACATGTAAACGCGGCCCGGGGATCGTCAATCGTGGATATTGCTCTGGGACTCGAAAACGGTGAGTAATAGTTCATGAAACGGACAAGAATCGGCCAAAATTCCGAGTGTTGACGACGGACACGGAAACACACTCCAGGGTTCGTCATCGTGGAAATCACTCCAGGACCCCAGAACAGTGAGTAGTAGTCCAAGAAACAGGCCAGAACCGCCCCAAACAACGACTCCTTATGACCAACACGTAAGCACACCTTGGGGTTCAACAACCATGGAAATCGCTTTGGGACCCCAAAACGGTGAGTAACAGTGCATGAAGGAGCCAAGATTCGGAGAAACCTATGATAATTGATGAAGATACATAAACACACCCCGAGGTTCGCCAATCATGGAAATCGCTCAAGGACCCCAAATTAGTGAGTAATAGTCCACGAAACGGGCCAGAATCAGACAAAACTATGAGTGTTGATAACCGACATGTAAACGCAGCCCGGGATCGTCAACATGAAATCGACCTAGGATCACAAAGCGATGAGTAATAGTGCATGAAACGGACCAGAATCGGCCAAAACTGCGAGTGTTGTCGACGGACACGTCGCGCACCCGAGGGTTAAATCAATCGTGGATATCACTTGGGAACCCAAAACAGTGAGTAGTAGTCCAAGAAACTGGTGAGAACTGGCCCAAACTACGAGCCACGACGACCAATCGTAAGCACACCTTGGGGTTCAACAACCATGGAAATTGCTTTGGGACCCCAAAGCGGTCGATAATACTCCATGAAACAGCCAGAATCGGACAAACCTTAAACATGGAAATGCTCGGGGACCCTAAATCGGTGAGTAATAGTCCAGAAGCGGGCGAGAATAGGCCAAAACTATGAGTGTTGATAACCGACATATAAGCGCACCCGGGAATCGTCAATTGTTGAAATCGCTCTGTGACCAGCGGTGAGCAATAGTGCATGAAACGGACCACAATCGCCCAAAATTGCGGCGTTGATAGCGGACACGTAAACACACCACAGGGTCCGTCAATCGTGAAATCACTCTGGACCACAAAGCAGTAGTAGTCAAAAAGCGGGCAGAACCGCCCAAGCTGCGACTCGACCAACTCGTAAGCACACCTTGGGGTTCAACAACCATGGAAATCGCTTTGGGACCCCAAAGCGGTGAGTAATAGTCCATGAAAGAGCCCAGAATCAGACAAACCTAGGATTATTCATGAATAGTACACAAACACACCCCAAGGTTCGTCAATCATGGAAATCGCTCGGGGACCCCAAATCAGTGAGTAATAGTCCACAAAACGTTCCAGAATCGGCCAAAACTATGAGTGTTGATAACCGACATGTAATTGCACCCCGGGGATCGTCAATCGTGGAAATCGCTATGGGACCCCAAAACGGTGGGTAGTAGTGCATGAAACGGACCAGAATCGTCCAAAACTGTGAGTGTTCATGACCGACATGTAAACGCACCCCGGGTATC
Source organism: Aegilops longissima (assembly GCA_021605205.1). Taxonomy (NCBI): domain Eukaryota; kingdom Viridiplantae; phylum Streptophyta; class Magnoliopsida; order Poales; family Poaceae; genus Aegilops; species Aegilops longissima. The sequence goes on from JAHIAM010019800.1 coordinate 10,921, forward strand.
GTCAATTGTGGAAATCGCTCTAGGACCCCAAAACGGTGAGTAATCGTGTATGAAACGGACAACAATCGGCCAAAATTGCGAGTGTTGACGACATACACGTAAACACAACCCAGGGTTCGTCAATCGTGGAAATCACTCCGAGACCCCAAAATAGTGAGTAATAGTCCAAGAAACAGGCCAGAACCGGCCCAAACTGCGATCCCTAATGACCAACACGAAAGCACATCTTGGGGTTCAACAACCATGGGAATCACTTTGGGACCCCAAAACGGTGAGTAATAGTCCATGAAAGAGCCCAGAATTTGACATACCAAGGATTATTGATGAACGAGACATAAACGCACGCCGGGGTTCGTAAATCATGGGAATCGCTCAGGGACACCAAATCAGTGAGTGATAGTCCACGAAATGGGCCATAGTCGGCCAAAACTATGAGTGTTGATAACCGACATGTAAACGCACCCCGGGGTTCGTCAATCTTGGGAATCGCTCAGGGACACCAAATCAGTGAGTGATAGTCCACAAAATGGGCCATAGTCGGCCAAAGCTATGAGTGTTGATAACCGACATGTAAGCGGCCGAGGATGCGTCAATCGTGGATATTGCTCTGGGACTCAAAGCGGTGAGTAATAGTTCATGAAGCGGACAAGAATCGGCCAAAATTCGAGTGTTGACGGCGGACACGGAAACACACTCCAGGGTTAAATCATCGTGGAAATCACTCCAGGACCCCGAGCAGTGAGTAGTAGTCAAGAAAAGCAGGCAGAACCGCCCCAAACAACGACTCCTTATGACCAACACGTAAGCACACCTTGGGGTTCAACAACCATGGAAATCGCTTTGGGACCCCAAAACGGTGAGTAACAGTGCATGAAGGAGCCAAGATTCGGAGAAACCTATGATAATTGATGAAGATACATAAACACACCCCGAGGTTCGCCAATCATGGAAATCGCTCAAGGACCCCAAATTAGTGAGTAATAGTCCACGAAGCGGGCCAGAATCGAGACAAAACTATGAGTGTTGATAACCGACATATAAGCGCAGCCGGGGATCGTCAACCGCGAAATCGACCTAGGATCACAAAGCGATGAGTAATAGTGCATGAAACGGACCAGAATCGGCCAAAACTGCGAGTGTTGTCGACGGACACGTAAGCGCACCCGAGGGTTAAATCAATCGTGGATATCACTTGGAACCCAAAACAGTGAGTAGTAGTCAAGAAACTGGTCGAACTGGCCCAAACTACGAGCCCGACGACCAATCGTAAGCACACCTTGGGGTTCAACAACCATGGAAATTGCTTTGGGACCCCAAAGCGGTCGATAATACTCCATGAAACAGCCGAATCGGACAAACCTTAAACATGGAAATCCTCGGGGACCCTAAATCAGTGAGTAATAGTCCAGAAGCGGGCGAGAATAGGCCAAAACTATGAGTGTTGATAACCGACATATAGCGCACCGGGAATCGTCAATTGTTGAAATCGCTCTGTGACCCGAAAACGGTGAGCAATAGTGCATGAAACGGACCACAATCGCCCAAAATTGCGAGCGTTGATGACGGACACGTAAACACACCATGGGGTCCGTCAATCGTAAAATCACTCCTGGACCACAAAGCAGTAGTAGTCAAAAAGCGGGCGAACCGGCCCAAAGCTGCGACTCTGACCAACTCGTAAGCACACCTTGGGGTTCAACAACCATGGAAATCGCTTTGGGACCCCAAAACGGTGAGTAATAGTCCATGAAAGAGCCCAGAATCAGACAAACCTAGGATTATTCATGAATAGTACACAAACACACCCCAAGGTTCGTCAATCATGGAAATCGCTCGGGGACCCCAAATCAGTGAGTAATAGTCCACAAAACGTTCCAGAATCGGCCAAAACTATGAGTGTTGATAACCGACATGTAATTGCACCCCAGGGATCGTCAATCGTGGAAATCGCTATGGGACCCCAAAACGGTGGGTAGTAGTGCATGAAACGGACCAGAATCGTCCAAAACTGTGAGTGTTCATGACCGACATGTAAACGCACCCCAGGTATTGTCAATTGTGGAAATCGCTCTAGGACCCCAAAACGGTGAGTAATCGTGTATGAAACGGACAACAATCAGCCAAAATTGCGAGTGTTGACGACAGACACGTAAACACAACCCAGGGTTCGTCAATCGTGGAAATCACTCCGAGACCCCAAAATAGTGAGTAATAGTCCATGAAAGAGCCCAGAATTGGACATACCAAGGATTATTGATGAACGAGACATAAACGCACGCCGGGGTTCGTAAATCATGGGAATCGCTCAGGGACACCAAATCAGTGAGTGATAGTCCACGAAATGGGCCATAGTCGGCCAAAACTATGAGTGTTGATAACCGACATGTAAATGCACCCCGGGGTTCGTCAATCTTGGGAATCGCTCAGGGACACCAAATCAGTGAGTGATAGTCCACAAAATGGGCCATAGTCGGCCAAAGCTATGAGTGTTGATAACCGACATGTAAACGCGGCTCGGGGATCATCAATCGTGGATATTGCTCTGGGACTCGAAAACGGTGAGTAATAGTTCATGAAACGGACAAGAATCGGCCAAAATTCCGAGTGTTGACGACGGACACGGAAACACACTCCAGGGTTCATCATCGTGGAAATCACTCCAGGACCCCAGAACAGTGAGTAGTAGTCCAAGAAACAGGCCAGAACCGCCCCAAACAACGACTCCTTATGACCAACACGTAAGCACACCTTGGGGTTCAACAACCATGGAAATCGCTTTGGGACCCCAAAACAGTGAGTAACAGCGCATGAAGGAGCCAAGATTCGGAGAAACCTATGATAATTGATGAAGATACATAAACACACCCCGAGGTTCGCCAATCATGGAAATCGCTCAAGGACCCCAAATTAGTGAGTAATAGTCCATGAAACGGGCCAGAATCAGACAAAACTATGAGTGTTGATAACCGACATGTAAGCGCAGCCGGGGATCGTCAACGCGAAATCGACCTAGGATCACAAAGCGATGAGTAATAGTGCATGAAAGCGGACCAGAATCGGCCAAAACTGCGAGT
>JAHIAM010019802.1:0-17481 GCA_021605205.1 Aegilops longissima
AAATTTATCATGAACTTAGTACGATAGTATTTTGCTTGTCTATGTTTCTTTTAGATGATGGCTCGTGTTGTTGTTTTTGAATTTTAATCGTTCCTTGAAAAGCAAAGTTGAAAGATGATGGTAGCAATTACGGACTGGATCCGTATTAGGATTATCCTCATTGCTGCACAGAAGAGTTACGTCTGGATGCACGCTAGGTGCGACCTTCTTGATCGGCGCGGCGTTAAGAGCGTTGCAGCGGCAAAGCGATGACTACTCTATAGTTCGGTGTGCCATGCTACGGCTTAGAACGGGTCTTCAACGGCGTTTTGAGCGTCATGGAGCATATGAGATGTTCGGAGTTGAAGTTGATATTTCAACGAATGCGGTTGAGAGATATGAAGTCTCCAATAAGTTCTATAGCTGCAAGATGGAGAGAATAGTTACGTCGGTGAGCACATACTCAAAATATGAGGTATTACAACCACTTGAATCAGCTGGGAGTTAATCTTCGGATGATTGTGTCATTGACAAATTCTTCAATCAACCCACCAAGCTACAAAACCGTGATGAACTATAATATGCAAGGGTTAGAAGACTATGCAGAGCTCTTACAATGCTAAAAGGCTGCGGAGGTAGAAATCAGAAGGAGCATCAAGTGTTGATGGTCAATAAGACCACTAGTTTCAAGAAGAAAGGCAAAGGGAAGAAGAGGAACTTCAAGAAGAACACAAACAAGTTCTGATCGGGAGAAAAACCAAAGTCGGACCTAAACACAGCCGGTGCTTCTCTGCAACGGAGTCCTTTGAGGCGGAACTGCCCCAAGTATTTGGCGGATAAGAAGGATGGCAAGGTGAACAAAGGTATATGTGATATACATGTTATTGATGTGTACCTTACTAGAGCTATGATAGTACAGGTATTTGATCTGGTTACATTGCTAATATTTGCAACTGAAGCAGGGGACTACTGGATTAGCGAACAACGGCAAAGGGCGAGGTGACGATGGCGTGGGAAAGCGGTTCCAAAGTCGATGTGATGCAGTCGACCGCTACCTCTACATCTACCCGGGATTAGTTTTAGACCTGAATAATTGTTATTTGGTGCGGCGTTGAGCATGAACATTATATCTGGATCTTGTTTGATCGAGGCGGTTATTCATTTAAATCGAGAATAATGGTTGTTCTATTTATATGAATAATATCTTTTATGGTCATGCACCCTTGAAGAGTGGTCTATTTTAATGAATCTCGATAGTAGTGACACATATTCATAATGTTGAAACCAAAAGATGAGAGTTGATAATGATAGTGCAACTTATTTGTGTACTTGCCGTTTAGGTCATATCGGTATAAAGCGCATGAAGAAACTCCATCTTGATGGACTTTTGGAGTCACTTGATTATGAATCACTTGGCACTTGAACCGTGCCTCATGGGCAAGATGATTAAAACCTAGTTTATAAATTTTATGGAGAGCAACAGATTTGTTCCAAATCATACATACTGAGATGTATGTGGTCAGATGAATGTTGAAGCATCGTCGTGAGATATACGTTATTTTCTCACCTTCACAGATGATTTAAGCAGATACAGGTATATCTACTTAATGAAACATAAATCGAAACATTTGAAAAGTTCAAAGAATTTCAAGTGAAGTTGAAAATCATCGTAATAAGAAAATAAAGTTTCTACGATACGATAGTGGAGGAGAATATTTGAAATTCTGAGTTTGGTCTACATTTGAAACAATGCGGAATAGTTTAGCAACTCCATACACCGAACACCACAAGCGCAATGGTGTGTCAGGCGTCGTGTCGCACTTTACTAGATATGGTGCGATCTATGATCATCTCTTACTGATTTACCGCTATCATTTTTGGGTTATGCTCTTGAGGCGGCACGCATTCACGTTAAATAGGACACCGTCAAAATCCGTTGAGCGGCGCCTTATGAACTATGGTTTAGCAAGAAACCAAAATTTGTACGTTTCTAAAAGTTTGGGTTTACGATGCTTATGTGAAGAAACTTCAACTGATAAGCTTGAACCCAAATCGGAAAAATGTGTCTTCATAGGATACCCAAAGGAGACAAGTGGGTACACCTTCTATCACAGATCCGAAGGCAAGACATTCGTTGCTAAAATGGATCCTTTCTAGAGAAGGAGTTTCTCTCGAAAGAAGTAGAGTGGGAGGAAAGTGGAACTTGATGAGGTAATAGTACCAGCTCCCTTATTGGAAAGTAGTTAATCCCAGAAATCGGTTTACTGTAACACCTACACCGATTAGTGAGGAAGATAATGATGAAGATCATGAAACTTGAGATCAAGTTGTCACTGAACTTTGTAGATCAACGAGAATAAAATCCGCACGAGTGATGCGGTAATCCTATTACGGAAGTCATGCTACTAGATCATGGTGAACCTACGAACTATGAAGAAGCGATGGTGAGCCAGATTCCATAAAAATGGCTTGAAGCCATGAAATGCTGAGATGGGATCCATGTATGAGAACAAAGTATGGACTTTGGTAGACTTGCCGATGATCGACAAGCTATTGAGAATAAATGGATCTTTAAGAAGGCGGCGTGCTGATGGTAATGTAGCATCTACAAAGCTCGACTTGTTGCAAAGGTTTCGACAAGTTCAAGGGTTGACTACGATGAGACTTTCTCTTACGTGGCGATGCTTAAGTCTCTCCGAATCATGTTAGCAATTGCACGCATTTTATGATTATGAAATTTGGCAAATGGATGTAAAAACTGCATTCTTGAATGGATTTCTAGAAGAAGAGTTGTATATGATGCAACAGAAGGTTTTGTTGATCCAAGGAATTGCTAACAAAGTGTGCAAGCTCCACGATCAATTTATAGTGCGGTGCAAGCCTCTCGGAGTTGGAATAAGCGCTTTGATAGTGTGATCAAAGCATATGGTTTTATCTGAGACTTTGGAGAAGCTTATATTTACAAGAAAGTGAGTGGGAGCTCTGTAGCATTTCGATATTATATGTGACGACATATTGTTGATTGGAAATGATATAGAATTTCTGGATAACATAAAGGATACTTGAATAAAAGTTTTTCAATGAAAGACCTCGGTGAAGCTGCTAACATATTGGGCATCAAGATCTATAGAGATAGATCAAGGCGGCTTAATTGGACTTTCACTAAGCACATACCTTGATAAAGTTTTGAAAGAAGTTCAAAATGGATCGAGCAAAGAAAGGTTTTTACCTATGTTACAAGGTGTAGATTGAGTGAGACTCAATGCCCAAACGCAATGAGAAGATAGAGAGAAAATGAAAATGTTCCCTATGCTTGAGCCATAGGCTCTATCATGTATGCAATGCTTGTGTACCGGACCTACGTATATGCTTGGTATAAGCTTGGCAGGGGAAGGTACCAAAGTAATCCAGGAGTGGATCCTTTGGGCGGTCAAGAACATCTGAAATACACGAAAGGACTAAGGATATGTTTCTCGTATATGGAGGTGACAAAGAGCTGATGCGTAAATGGTTACGTCGATGCAAGCTTTGACTTGATCGAGACGATTCTAAATACGCAAACCGGATCGTATTTTTATTAAGCAGTGGAGCTGTCGGTTGGTGCAGTTCTAAACAAAGCGTCGTGGCGGGATCTACATGAGAAGCGGAGTACATGGCTGCTTGGAAGCGACAAATGAAGAATCGGATGAAAGAGTTCATTTCCGATCTAGGTGTCATACCTAGTGCATCGGGACCAATGAAGATCTTACTGTGACAATCTTGGTGCAATTGCCTTGGCAAAGGAATCCAGATTTCACAAGAGGACCAAGCATATCAAAGGCGCTTCAATTCCATTCGGGACCAAGTCCAAGTGGGAGACATAGAGATTTGCAAAATACATACGGATCTGAATGTTGCAGACCCATTGACTAAGCCTCTTCCACGAGCAAAACATGATCACACCAAGACTCCATGGATTGTTAGAATCATTCTTGTGTAATCTAGATTATTGACTCTAGTGCAAGTGGGAGGCTGAAGGAAATATGCCTAGAGGCAATAATAAAGTTATTATTTATTTCCTTATATCATGATAAATGTTTATTATTCATGCTAGAATTGTATTAACGGAAGCATAATACATGTGTGAATACATAGACAAGCAGAGATAGTCACTAGTATGCCTCTACTAGACTAGCTCATTAATCGAAGATGGTTATGTTTCCTAACCATAGACATGTGTTGTCATTTGATTAATGGGATCACATCATTAGGAGAATGATGTGATTGACATGACCCATTTCATTAACTTAGCACTTGATGCGTTTAGTATGTTGCTTATGCTATCTTCATGACTTATACAAAGTTCCACGCAACTATGAGAGTTATGCAACTCCGTTTACGGAGGAACACTTTGTGTGCTACCAAAGCGTCCTGGCGTGGCTGGGTGATTATAAAGGTACTCTACAAGTGTCTCCAGTATATGTTGAGTTGGCATGAATCAAGATTAGGATTTATCACTCCGATTGTGGGAGAGGTATCTCTAGACCTTCTGGTAATACACATCACATAAGCCTTGCAAGCATTGCAACTAATGAAGTTAGTTGTGAGATGATGTATTACTGAGCGAGTAAAGAGACTTTACGGTAGCGAGATTAAACTAGGTATTGGATCTGGTGATCGAATCTCGGGTAAGTAACATACTGATGACAAAGGGAACAACGTATGTTGTTATGCGATTTGACCGATAAAGATCTTCGTAGAATATGTAGGAACCAATATGGGCATCGAGGTTCCGCTATTGGTTATTGACCGAGAATGGTTCTAGGTCATGTCTACATAGTTCTCGAACCGTAGAGGTCCTTGCAGCAAGGTTTCAATAGCGGTTTATATTATGAGTTTATGTATTTTGATGTACGAAGGAGTTGGTCCGGATGTGATCACGGACATGACGAGAGTCTCAAAATGGTCGAGACATAAAGATTGATATATTGGATGGTTATATTCGGACACGGAAAGGTTCGGAAGTTTCGGAGAAAACCGGTCTTGGGAGGGATTACGGAACCCCGGGAAGTTATGGGCCTTATTGGGCCAGAGGGAGAGAGAGGCTGCACGGGTGGCGCGCGCCCCCTCCATGGGGAGTCGAGGTGGACTAGGAGGGGGCGCAGCCCCTTTCCCTCTCCCTCTCTTTCCTTCCTTCCCTCTTCCTAGTAGGACTAGGAAGGGGAGTCCTACTCCTACTAGGAGGAGGACTCCCCCTCCAGAGTCGCCCCAAGGGCTGGCCGGCCCTCCCCTTGCTCCTTTATGCTCTGAGGCGGGGGGCACCCTAGAACACACAAGTTGATCTTCGTGATGGTTCCTTAGCAGTGTGCGGTGCCCCCTCCACCATATTCCACCTCGGTCATATTGTTGCGGTGCTTAGGCGAAGCCTGCGGAGATAGAACATCAAGATCGTCCTGCACTGCCGTCGTCTTGTGGAACTCCTCTGACAGCCTTTCTGGATCGAGCCGAGGATCGTCATCGAAGTGAGCGTGTGCTAAGAACTTCGGAGGTGCAGATGCTTGATGCTTGGATCGGTCGGATCGTGAGCGTCGTCGACTACATCAACAGCGTTGATATAACGCTTCCGCTTTGGTCTACGAGGTCGTGGATGGACACTCTCCCCTCTCGTTGCTATGCCATCACCATGGTCTTGCGTGATCGTAGGAAAAATTTTGAAAGTACTCGTTCCCCAACAATATCTGGATCTTGTTTAATGCGAAGGCGGTTATTCATTTAAATATGAGGAATAATGGTTTATTCTATTCCTTATAGGTAATATCTTTTTATGGTCATGCACCCATGAAGAGTGGTCTATTTTATTGAATCTCATAGTATTGATACACATATTCATAATGTTGAAGCCAAAAGATCACGAGTTGATAATCATAGTGCAACTTATTTGTGCTACTTGCCGTTTGGAAGTCATGTCGATTAAAAAGCATGAAGAAACTCCATCTTGATGGACTTTTGGAATCACTTGATTATGAATCACTTGGTACTTGCTTGAAATGGTGCCTCATGGGCAAGATGACTAAAACGCCATTCTCGGTACTATGGAGAGAGCAGCAGATTTGTTAGAAATCATTTTGTACTGGATGTATGTGGTCAGATGAATGTTGAAGGACACCGTAGGCGAGGTATCGTTATTTTCTCACCTTCACAGGATGATTTAAGCAGGTATGGGTATATCTACTTAAGCTAATATAGTCTGAAACATTTGAAAAGTTCAAAAGAATTTGGGGTGAAGTTGAAAATCATCGTAACAAGAAAATAAAATTTCTACGATCTAATCGTGGAGGAGAATATTTGAGTCACGAGTTTGGTCTACATTTTTGAAACAATCGCGGAATGGTTATACGATTTTTTAAAGTTTGGGGCTGCGATGCTTGTATGTGAAAAAGCTTCAACTTTGATAAGCTTCGAACGAAATCGAGAAATGTCTTCATAGGATACCCAAAGGAGACTGTTGGGTACACCTTCTATCCACAGATCCAAAGGCAAGACATTCGTTGCTAAGAATGGATCCTTTCTAGAAGGAGTTTCTCTCGAAAGAAGTGAGTGGGAGGAAAGTAGAACTTGATGAAATTATGTACTGCTCCCTTATTGGAAAGTAGTTCATCACGAAACCAGTTCCTGTGACACCTACACCAATTAGTGAGGAAGCTAATGATGATGATCATGAAAGCTTCAGATCAAGTTACTACCGAACCTCATGGGTCAGCGAGTGAGATCCGCACTAGAGTGGTGTGCAGTAATCCTGATGCGGAGGTCATGTTACTAGACCATGACAAACCTACTGAACTATGAAGAAGCGATGGTGAGCCCAGATTCAGCAAAATGGCTTGAGGCCATGAAATCTGAGATGGGATCCATGTGAAGAACAAAGTATGGACTTTGGTTGACTTGCCCGATGATCGGCAAGCAATTGAGAATAAATGGATCTTCAAGAAGAAGGCAGGCGCCAGATAATGTTACTATCTACAAAGCTCGACTTGTTCTTGAAAGGTTTTAAACAAGTTCAAAGGATTGACTTCGATGAGACCTTCTCACGTAGCGATGCTTAAGTCTGTCGAATCATGTTAGCAATTCACATTTTATGATTATGAAATTTGGCAAATGGATGTAAAAACTGCATTCTGAATGGATTTACGGAAGAAAAATTGTATATGATGCAACTTTGAAGGTTTTGCTCGATCCAAAGGGGCTAACAAAGTGTGCAAGCTCAACTATCCATTTATGGACTGGTGCAAAGCCTCTCGGAGTTGGAATAAATGCTTTGATAGTGTGATCAAAGCATATGGTTTTATCACAGACTTTTGGAGAAGCACCTGTATTTACAAGAAAGTGAGTGGGATCTCTTGTGGCATTACTAATCTTATATGTGGATGACATATTGTTGATAGCATAAAGGATACTTGAATAAGAGTTTTTCAATGAAGGACCTCGGTGAAGCTACTTACATATTGGGCATCAAGATCTATAGAGATAGATCAAGATGCTTATTGGACTTTCACAAAGCACATATCTTGACAAAGTTTTGAAGAAGTTCAAAATGGATCAAGCGAAGAAGGAGTTCTTGCACGTATTTACAAGGTGTGAAGTTAAGTAAGACTCAATGCCCGACCACTTGGGAAGATAGAGAAAATGAAATATATTCCCTATGCTTGACCATATGCTCTATCATGTATGCAATGTTGTGTACCGGACACTGATGTGTACCTTGCTATTAGTTTAGTGGAGAGGTACAAAAGTAATCCGAGGTGGATCCTTTGGACAGTGGTCGAGAACATCTGAAATACACGAAAAGGACTAAGGATATGTTTCTCATTTATGGAGGTGACAAAGAGCTCGCCGTTAATGGTTACGTTGATGCAAGCGTTGACCTTGATTGGACGATTCTAAATCGCAAACCGGATCGTATTTATATTGAGCGGTGGATTTGTCGGTTAGTGCGGTTCTAAACAAAGCGTCGTGGCGGGATCTACGTGTGAGCGGAGTACATTATTGGCGGAGCGGCAAATGAAGAATTTGGATGAAAGCAGTTCATATCCGATCTAGGTGTACATACCTAGTGCATCGAATTACAATGAAAATCTTCTGTGACAATCTTTGGTGCAATTGCCTTGGCAAAGGAATCCAGATTTCACAAAGTACCAAGCACATCAAGAGGCGCTTCAATTCCATCCATGACCAAGTCCGGTGGGAGACATAGAAAGTTGCAAGATACATACGGATCTGAAGATGTTGCGAGATCCGTTGACTAAGCCTCTTCCACGAGCAAAACATGATCAACACCAAGGCTCCATGGGTTATTAGAATCATTCTTGTGTAATCTAGATTATTACCTCTAGTGCAAGTGGGGAGGTAAGAAGGAAATATTCCCTAGAGTATGTAATAAAGTTATTATTCATGCTAGAATTGTAATGTAGGAAACATGATACATGTGTGAATACATAGACAAGCAGGTATCACTAGTATGCCTCTACTTGACTAGCTCGTTGATCAAATATGGTTATGTTTCCTAGCCATAGACAAAAGTTGTTATTTGATTAACGAGATCACATCATTAGATGAATGATGTGATTGACTTGACCCATTCCGTTAGTTTAGCACTTGATCGTTTGATATATTGCTATTGCTTTCTTCATGACTTATACATGTTCCTATGACTATGAGATTATGCAACTCCGTTTACGGAGGAACACTTTGTATGCTTTCTGAAAATCGTCTGGCGTAAGCTGGGTGATTATAAAGGTGCTCTATAGGTGTCTCCGAAGGTACTTGTTGGGTTAAATATTCGAATTAGGATTTGTCACTCGATTGTCGGAGAGGTATCTACGGGCCCACTTTCATTAATGCACATCACTATAAGCATTGCAACTAATGAGTTAGTTGCGGGATGATGTATTCAGAGCGATTAAAGAGACTTGCGATGGCGAGATTGAACTAGGTATTGAGATACCAAGCGATCGAATCTCAGACAAATGTGTATTATACGATGACAAAGGGAACAACATATGTTGTTATGCGGTTTGACCGATAAAGATCTTAAATAGAATATGTAGGAGCTAATATGAGCATCGAGGTTCGCTATTGGTTGTTAACGGAGGCGTGTCTCGGTCATGTCTACATAGTTCTCGAACCCGTAAGTCCTTGCACGCAAAAGTTCGATAGCGGTTATATTATGAGTTTGTGTGTTTTGATGTACAGAAGGTAGTTGAGTCCGGATGTGATCACGGACATGACGAAGTCTCAAAGTAATCGAGACGTAAAGATCGATATATTGGACGACTATGTTCGGACACGGAATGGTTTCGGGGAGTTTGAGGCATATCTAGGAACGGGGGGTTACGGAACCCAGGGGAGACTAATGGGTCTATTGGGCCCTAGTGGAGAGAGAGGAGTGGTTGTCCAAGGGCGTGGCCTTCTCCCCCCAGTCCGAATTGGACAAGGAGGGGGCTTGCCTCTTCCTTCCTCTCTCCTTCCTCTCCTCTCTCTCTCTCTCCCACATGGAAGGGGGAGTCCTACTCCAGTGGGAGTAGGACTCCCTCATGGGGCTTGCGCCTAGGGTGGCGGCCCCTCCCCCTCCTCCACTCCTTTATATCACGGGAGGGAGGCACCCCTTGGAGATACAACAGTTGATCTCCTGGATCTCTGCTTCGTGTCTGGTGCCCCCTCCACCATAATCCACCTCGGTCATATGTTAGCGGTGCCGTGAACCCTGCGTGGGTGGGAGCAGCATCGCCATACTGCAGCCCGTCATCTTGTGGAGCTCTCCACTGGCTCGGCTGGATCGGAGTTGAGGGCGTGTTCGAGTTGAGCGTGTGCTTGAACTAGGAGGTGTCATGCGTTGATTGCTTGATCGGTCGGATTGTGAAGGCGTGTGAGCTACATCAAGCAGTGTGCTAAGCAACTTCTTTTGGGTCTCTGAGGTGCGTGGACACACTCTCCCCTCTTGTTGCTATGCATCACCATGATCTTGTGTGTGTGTGCGTGGAAATTTTTGAAATTACTATGTTCCCCAACAATTTGTATTCTGATTTTGATAGGAGCGTTAGAAGCGGGCCTTCGAGAAATATGGGATCATTGCTACCCCGATGAAAATAGGAGTTGGACATGCAAAGGTACAGCTATTTACTTCTCTTGGTTCTTGTTGTTTATCTTATCCTCTTTGATCCGCAGGTTGCTTACTATCATATCATGTTACATTTTATGGGGGGTTACTATTTGGAGTCTACAATAGAGAGAGCCAAAATTGTTTGAAATATGCCCTAGAGGCAATAATAAATTAGTTATTATTATATTTCCTTGTTCATGATAATCGTTTATTATCCATATTATAATTGTATTGATAGGAAACTCATATACATGTGTGGATACATAGACAACACCATGTCCCTAGTAAGCCTCTAGTTGATTAGCTCGTTGATCAATAGATGGTTCACGGTTTCTGACCATGGACATTGGATGTCATTGATAACAGGATCACATCATTGGGAGAATGATGTGATGGACAAAACAATCCTAAGCCTAGCACAAGATATCGTGGTTAGGTATGCTAAAGCTTTTCTAAATGTCAAGTATCTTTTCCTTAGACCATGAGATTGTACAACTCCGGATCTGGTAGGAATGCTTTGGGTGTACCAAACATACTGGCGTAATGGCGGGTGACTATAAAGGTGCACTACTAATTATCTCAAGAAATTATACATTGGGTTGGCACAGAATCGAGGCTGGGATTTTTACTCCGATAATAGCGGAGAGGTATCTCTAAGGCCCACTCGGTGAGGACATCATCATAATGTGCAAAATGTGACCAAGGGGTTGATCACGGGATGATGTGTTCTGGAGCGAGTAAAGAGACTTGCGGTGGCGAGATTGAACAAGGTATCCGGATCACCGACGATCGAATCTCGGGAAGGTACAATACCGCTGGACAAAGGGAATTATCACGGGATTGATTGAGTCCTTGACATGGTGGTTCATCAGTAGAGATCATCATGGAACATGTGAGCCAACTTATGGGTATCCAGATCCGCTGTTGGTTATTGCGAGAAACCGTCTCGGTCATATCTGCATCTCTCGAACCCGTGAGGTGTTGGAAATATGCCCTAGAGGCAATAATAAATTAGTTATTATTATATTTCCTTATTCATGATAATCGTTTATTATCCATGCTATAATTGTATTGATAGGAAACTCAGGATACATGTGTGGGTACATAGACAACACCATGTCCTAGTAAACCTCTAGTTGACTAGCTCGTTGATCAGCAGATGGTTCTGTTTTCACGACCATGGACATTGGATGTCATTGATAGCGGGATCACATCATTAGGAGAATGATGTGATGGACAAGACCAATCCTAAGCCTAGCACAAATATCGTGGTTAAGTATGCTAAAGCTTTTATAATGTCAAGTATCATTTCCTGAGACCATGAGATTGTGCAACTCCAGGATACCGTAGGAATGCTTTGGGTGTACCAAACGTCTGGCAATGCTGGGTGGCTATAAAGGTGCATTACAGGTATCTCCGAAAGTATCTGTTGGGTTGTACGAATCGAGGCGGGATTTGTCACTTGATTGTGGGAGAGGTATCTCTGGGCCCTTTCGGTAGGACATCATCATAATGTGCACAATGTGATCAAGGAGTTGATCACGGGATGATGTGTTCTGAGCGAGTAAAAGACTTCTTGGAAGCGAGATTGAACAAGGTATCGGGATACACGACGATCGAATCTCGAACAAGTACAATACCACGCTAGACAAAGGGAATTGTATACGGGATCGATTGAGTCCTTGACATAAGTGGTTCATCCGATGAGATCATCGTGGAACATGTAGGGAGCCAACATGGGTATCCAGATCCGCTGTTGGTTATTGGCCGGGAGAACGTCTCGGTCATGTCTACATGTCTCCCGAACCCGTAGAGTCTACACATAAGGATTCGATGGCGCTAAGGTTATAAAGGAAGTTTGTATGTGGTTGCGAATGTTTTTCGAGTCCCGGATGAGATCCCAGACGTCACGAGGAGTTCAGGAATGGTCGGGAGGTAAAGATTTATATATGGAAAGTTGTTTTTGGTTCGGGAAAAGTTCGGGTTTTTCGGTATTGTGGGAAGCTTCCAGAGGTTCGGAGGATTCGGAGGGTCGGAGGTCGGAGAGTGTTCCACCACGTCCAATACAGTAGCATGGGCTGTGGGGACGCCCTAGCCTTAATGGGCGAGGGCACCTGGCCCCAAGGAATGCGCATGAAAAGGTAAAACCCTAAAGGGAGGCCTCCACTTGACTTGGGAGGCCTCCTCCCCTTGGCCCGCCCCTTTGGGTGGGAAACCATAAAGGGCGCAGCCCTCCCCCTATATATACTTGAGGTTTGGGCTGCCCAACACACATGAGAACTTCTCCTCTTGGTGCAGCCCTGCCTCTCCTCCTCCTCCTCTCCTTGGTGCTTGGCGAAGCCTGGGGATGCCACGCTCCTCCCACCACTGCCGCCCGTTGTGTTGCTGCTGCTGGGTGGAGTCTTCCTCAACCTCTCCCTCTCTCCTTGCTGGATCAAGGCATGGGAGACGTCACGGAGCTGTCGCATATGTTGAGCAGCGGAGGTGCCGTCCGTTCGGCACTAGGATCTCCGGTGATTTGGATCACGGACGAGCTGACTCCTTCAACCCCGTTCTCTTGAGCGCTTCCGCTTAGCGATCTACAAGGGTATGTAGATGCACTCTCCCTCCCTCGTTGCTGGTTTCTCCATAGATAGATCTTGGTGACACGTAGGAAAATTTTGAATTTCCTCGTTCTAGCGATGGCATCATGAGCTTGGTATATTGCGTAGATTCTTTGCGAGTAGAACACAAAAGTAGTTGTGGGCGTTGATTTTTGTTCAATATGCTTGCCGTTACTAGTCCAATCTTGTTTGGACGGTATTGTGGGATGAAGCGGCCGGACCGACCTTACCGTGCTCTTCGTGAGCGGAGGTTCCACCAACGACATGCACTTGGTGCATAAGGTGGCTTCATGGTGCCGATCTCTCACTTTAGTCGGAATGGATTCGATGAAAAGGTCCTTATGAAGGGTAAATAACAATTGGCATATCCGCGTTGTGGTTTTAATGGGTAAGTAAAGCGTTCTTACTAGAAACCCATAGCAGCACGTAAAACATGCAAACAACAATTGGGGCGTCTAACTTGTTTTTGCGAGGTATGCTATGTGATGTGGTATGGCCAAGAAGAATGTGATGAATGATATGTGATGTATGAGATTGATCATGTTCTTGTAATAGGATTCACGACTTGCATGTCGATGAGTATGACAACGGCATGAGCCATAGGAGTTGTCTTTTTTGTATGACCTGCATGTCATTAAACAACGCCATGTAATTACTTTACTTTATTGCTAACCGGTAGCCATAGTAGTAGAAGTAATAGTTGGCGAGACAACTTCATGAAGACGATGATGGATCATGATGATGGAATTGGTGTCATCGGTGGCGATGATGATCATGGAGCCCGAAGATGGAGATCAATGGAGCTATATGATATTGGCCATATCATGTCACTACTATATAATTGCATGTGATGTTTATTATGTTTATGCATCTTGTTTACTTAGAGCAGCGGTAGTAAATAAGATGATCCCTTACAACAATTTCAAGAAGTGTTCTCCCCTAGCGTGCACCGTTGCTAAAGTTAAATGCTTCTAAGAACCACGTGATGATCGGGTGTGATGGATTCTTACGTTCACATACAGGTGGCAGGCCTAGCATGTACAGACATGGCCTCGGAACACCATAATACGGGTTAACCAGCGAGCCTAGCATATACGGACATGGCCTCGGAACACGAGAGACCGAAAGGTCGAGCATGAGTCGTATAGTAGATCGATCAACATGAAGATGTTCACCGATGATGACTAGTCCGTCTCCGTGATGATCGGACCACGGCCTAGTTGACTTCGGATCATGTAATCACTTAGATGACCAGAGGATGTCTATCTGAGTGGGAGTTCATAATATGAACTTAATTATCCGAACATAGTAAAAACCCTTTTAATTATGTCATAGCTCGCTTTAGTTCTCTTGTTTAGATATGTTCCTAGAGAAATATAGTTGAGAGTTGACGGTAGCAATTATGCGGTCGATAGAAAGCTTATGTCATAATGCACGCTGCTGTGTCTGAACCCCAAGCGTCGTTTGTGGATGTTGAACATCGGACATGCGTTTGATAACTACGTGATAGTTCAGTTAAGCGGTTTAGAGTTGAGGCACCAAAGGCGTCTTGACGTCGCGGAACATATGAGATGTTTTGAGGGCTGAAATTGGGATTTCAGGCTCGTGCCCGCGTCAACGAGTATAAGACCTCCGGCGATTTTCTTAGCCTGCAAACTAAGGGAAAAAGCTCAATCGTTGAGCTTGTGCTCGAGATTGTCTGAGTACAACAATCACTTGAATCGGTGGGAGTTAATCTTCCGGATGAGATAGTGATGTTTCTCAAAGACATTGCCACCAAGCTACTAGAGCTTCGTGATGAACTATAACATATCGAGGATAGATATGATGATCCTTGAAGTGTTAGCGATGTTTGACACAGAAAGTAGAAATCAAGTAGGAGCATCAATTGTTGATGGTTGGTAAAACCACTAGTTTCAAGAAGGGCAAGGGCAACAAGGATACTTCATGAAGCGGCAAAACAGATTCTGCTGCTCGATGAAAACAAAAGGTCGAAAAACCCGAGACTAAGTGCTACGTGATAAGGGGAACATTTGGAGCAGAATTACCCTAGATACTTGGTAGATGAAGGCTAGAAGGTCGATAGAAGTATATTGGATATACATTATGTTAATATGTACTTTACTAGTACTCTGGTAGCACCGGGTATTGAATACCGGTTGGTTGCTAAGTGTTAGTAACTCAAAATAAATGATGCCAATAAGCGGTGACTAGCTAAAGGTGATCCGACGATATGTGTTGGAAGTGTTTCCAAGGTTGATGTGATCAAACATCATACGATCCCTCTACCATCAAGATTAGTATTAAACCAGAATAATTGTCATTTGGTGTTTGCGTTGAGCATAGACATGATTGGATTATGTCTATACTTGTCTGATTATTCATTTAAGGAGAATAATGGTTACTCTATTTATTTGAATAATATACCTTGATCTTGCACCTAAATGAATGGTTTATTGAATCTCGATCGTAGTGATACACATTTTCATGCCAAAGGATATAAGATAGTAATGATGGTACCACTTACTTGTGGCTTGCCATATGAGTCATATTGGTATATCATGAAGAAGTTCCATGTTGATGGATCTTTGGACTCACTCGTTTTGAAAAGTTTGAGACATCGAACCATGTCTATTGGTGTATCATGAAGAAACTCCATGCAGATGGACCGTTTGGACTCACTTGATTTTGAATCACTTGAGACATGCAAATCATACCACATGGGCAAAATGGTGAAAGCCTCGTTTTGAGTAAAATGGAACAAAGCAACTTGTAAAGTAACACATTTTGATGTGTGCAGTCAATGAGTCTTTGAGGCATGCGATGAATATCATTATGTTCTTACTTCACGGATGATTCGAGTAGATGTTGAGTATTTACTTGATGAAACACAAGTCTGAATTATTGAAAGGTTCAAGTAATTTCAGGGTGAAGTTGAAGATCTTACGTGACAAGAGGATAAAATATCGTGATGTGATCATAGAGATGAGTATCGAATTCTGAGCTTTGTACGCTATTAAGACATAGTGGAAATTGTTTCACAATTAATACCGCTTTGGAACACCGTAGTGTGATGGTGTGTCCGAACATAGTTGCACCCTATTAGATATGGTGTACCATGATGTCTCTTATCAAATTACCACTATCGTTCATGGGTTAGGCATTAGAGACAACGCACTCCCTTTAATAGGGCACCATGTAATTCCGTTGAGATGACACGTATGAACTATGGTTTAGAAACCCTAAGCTGTCATTTCTTAAAAGTTTGGGGCTCTGGCTTATGTGGAAAAGTTTCAGGTTGATAGCTCAGAACCAGCGGATAAAATACATCTTCATAGGACACCCAAAACAGTTGGGTATACTCCTAATTCAGATCCGAAAGCAATAGGATTGTTTCTTGAATGGGGTCCTTTCTCGGGAAAGTTTGTCTCGGAAAGTAGAGTGGGAGGATGGTGGAGACTTGATGAGGTTATTGAACCGTCACTTCAACAGTGTGTAGTAAGGCACAAAGTTGTTCTGTGGCACCTACACAATTGAAGTGAAGCTTATGATAGTGATCATAAAGTTTTGGATCAAGTCACTCTGGTACCTCGTAGGGTGACAAGGATCGTCTTGCTTGGGTGATACGGTGATCCTGTCTTGAAGGTCATGTTGCTAGACAACAATGAACCTCGAGCTATGGAGAAGCGATGGTGGGCCCAAATTCCGACAAATGGTTAGAAGCCATGAAATCGAGATAGGATCCATGTATCGAACAAAGCATGGACTTTGGTGGACTTGCCCGTTGATCGGTGCCATTGAGATAAATGGATCTTTAAGAAGAAGATGGGCGTGGGCGGTAATGTCACCATCTATGAAGCTCGACTTGTGGCGAAGAGTTGTTCACAAGTTCAAGGAGTTGACTACGATGAGATTTTCTCATCCGTGCGATGCTTAATCCGTCGGAATCATGTTAGCATTAGCTTCATTTATGAAATCTGAGATGGATGTCAAAACGAGTTTCCTTACCGTTTTGTAAGGAAAGGTTGTATGTGATACAATCGGAAAGTTTTGTCGATCCTAAGGATGCTAAAAGGTATCTTGGCTCAATGATCCTTCTAAGGACTGGAGTAAGCATCTCGGAGTTGGAATGTTTGATGAGATGATCAAATATTTTGGGTTTATACAAAGTTTATGAGAAACTTGTATTTTCAAAAGAAGTGAGTAGAACACTATAAATTTCGATGAGTATATGTTGTTGACATATTGTTGATCGAAATGATGTAGAATTCTGAAAGCATCTGAGGTTATTTGAAAGTGTTTTCAAGTGAAAACCTGGATTAAGCTACTTAAACATTGAGCATCAAGATCTATGAGGATAGATCAAAACGTAATGGTACTTTCAAATGAGCATATACCTTGACATGATCTTGAAGGTGTTCAAGATGGATCGAGTCAAAGAGTTCTTGCACGAGATGTAAGGTATGAAGTTAAGACTTAAAGCTCGACCCGCAAGAGCAGAGAGAAAGGGCGAAGGTCGTCCCTATGCCTAACGTGGGCTCTCGTATGCTATGCTTCTTTGTACCGCACGGAAGTGTGCCTTGCCATGAGTGGATCAATGGGTACAAGAATGATCGAGGAATGGATCATTGGACAGTGATCAAAATTGTCCTTGTAGTAAATAAGGACATGTTTCTCGATTATGGAGGTGATAAAGAGTTGGCGTAAAGGGTTACGTTGATGCAAGCTTTAACACCTATCCGAGTGACTCTGAGTAGAAAACCG
>JAHIAM010019804.1:0-16561 GCA_021605205.1 Aegilops longissima
TTGTACCAACTCAAGGTTTACTAGGTTCATCTCATGTATTAAAGATCCAATGAGTTTAGGTTGATCATTTTTGCGAGAGAAGTTTTTATCCAGCAATTCCAACATTCGATCCCGTTATAATTAAATTCTAGGTCAATTGTAAATCTGTTCCGCCATTGGAGCTATTCCAAATAGTTGTTACTAATTATCTGTTTTCTACTTAGAGTCATTGGATAGGTTTAAAGCTTGCATGGCGTAACTTTCGAACCTTTATCATTAATCAAACATTTTATTTCTCAGGCAATTTGACGCTTCCAATGTCCATTCTGATCATTCTTGTACCTAGGCTCATGGAAGGACACTTCGTGCATACCAGCATTACATACTAAAGCCTAAGTCGAACATGGGCGCCTTTGTCCACAGCCCGGATCAGCCCTAGAGCTTGCCAGAACATTGGCATTGCATCCATGCATCATTTTAATTTCATGAAAATTTGAAATGGGGATGACCAAGCCCTAGCACCAAAAACAATTCAAATAGGTTCAACTAAATATTTTCAATGAACCAAATGGACTTCAAAATGTTCCTCATATCGGAAAAATGCTTTAAAACATAACCAGGGTGATGCACATTTTCCATGACATTTGGACTTTTGAATTAATTCATATGGTATTTGCATTTGGGCATTTAAATACTATAAAATATTTTAAATGTTCAAATAATCATAAACTAAAATGTTTGTTGTTGGAAATATTCCAAGCAGTGACATTGACCAGTTTCATGATTTTGGAAATGCCACAGCATTTTATTAAAGCCAAACATAATTACGAGAAAATAGAAAATGGAAATAAAAGAGAGAGAATACCTTACCTTGCAGGCCCACAGACCTTCTCTTCCCCCCTCCTCCTCGCTGGCCAGTTGGCCCAGCCACCAACCGCCTCACCTCGTCGCCTACCTCTGCCAATAGGCGGAGGAGGCCGGACCGCCAGGCTCTCCACGCCTCCTCCTGCCCTCCCTTGCCACCGGCGCCTCCGCGCGTCTGGAGGCGCCCGCAGCCCTCCTCTCCCCTCCTCTCTGTTCTCTCCCTCGCTCTCTAGCTTCTTCCCAGTGCGACCAGGCGCGCCCGCGCCCCGGCGTGCCCGCCCCGCCACCTCTCCTCCCGGCATGCCCCGGCTCTGCCTAGTCTTTATCCCCCTCCTCCACGAGCCTCCCGGCGCGGCGCCTGCATCACCCTCGCCCCGCCATCTTGCGCCTCTGCCGGAGATGCGGCGTCGATCCGCCTCGTCCAAGCCATCCCGAGGCCACCGACCCCTCTGGAATCCTTTGGAGCCCCTGCGCCTCTTGCCCTCCCCCGATCGTTAGCCCCTAACGCGATACCCACCTTGGCGGCCTTCGCCGCCGCGCCATGCGCCACCGCGTCCAGCGTTGCTGCCACACGTGTTGGGCGCGTCATCATGCTCACGCGCCTCCGAGTCGGAGAGCCCCTCGATAAACTTCCCGCTCGTAGACCTGCGCCGCTTCGAACCGTAGCTCCGGCCACCGCCCGGACTTGCTTCGGCGAACTCCGGCCGCCCGCACCTCCGCTAGTCTCCTTAGATGCGCCCGAGCCGGCGTCCGTAAGCCCTCGCCTCTCTTTTGGTCCGGGGAAACCGGCGCCCTCCGCCGTCTCGCTCCGCCCGGCGGCGAGCGCGGTCGACTCCGGTGAGTTTGAACCGGGGCTGACCGTTTTGACCGGTGAGGTTTGACCCCTCCCTTTCATGACATCCGGGCCCGGTCCCTTTATTTGCTAAGTGTTAAAGTTAACAAGTTAATTCCAAGTCAGCGGCGTGTGGGTCCGGGGACTAATTAGCCTAGATTAACCTTTAGTTAGTGCTAATTAACCCGTTGGTAGAGACAACGACCCGGGGTCCATGGTCGGTTTGACCCGGCCGTTTGACCCCCGTCCGACGTCGGGGGATAATACCCTTTTACGGATTTAATTTAATTGAATTCGAAAACCCTAAACTTCAATAAATCATAGAAATTAGTAACCGGTTGAAATAAGTTTATATGAAAAATGATCAGAAAAATATGAAGAATCTGTTTATGCCATGATCATGCATGTTTGAAAAGTTAACCTCACTGAATAGGATGAATCATGATTAGGGTAATTTATGAAATAGCATTTGGGGTTGGAGTTCAACCTTGTTTGAATTTCACTTCAACTAACTTGGATTACTTTGCATTAGGTGAATTCGTTCCTTAACATGCTCATGCATCATATATTGCATTGCATTGATTGTGTTCTTTTCGATTCTGGGTTTTGTCCCCCTCGGTGACAATGTTGATGATTATTGATGACACGATGAAGAACTATATTATCTTGAAGTGCCGGCAAGCAAAACCCCTTGTTCATTCGATACAATCCTACTCTCGCTCCTGCTCTATTTTCTGCATTAGGACAACAACGAATCATGTGTTACTTGCGGTTGAACCCCTTTTCCTCGCATTTTTCATTCCACGTAATTAGATGAAACCCACTAGCATGGTAGGGTTGTTTGAGCCATGTTGTGCCTACTCATTTATGCTTGTTGTCATGCCTCGCTTAGGTTGGTCAGGTCTGATTCAGGAATGAATTGGAATGGTTGTGTGAACATGTCCTATTGTGTTGAGCTAAGGTGTGAACACGATTTGGTAAAAATGGCGGTGAGAGGCCATGTAGGAGTACATGGTGGGTTGTCTCATTTGGCCGTCCTGGGAACTGAGTTACTTTTGTGATCCATGAAACGTTACTAACGCATTGGGCCCGAAACATGGACCCTCCCTTAACCACCCTTGTTCTTAGTCGGGAGTTGCAAGTAGTTTGTGTTTGTAGCATCTTGGGGCCATAGCCGACCTTAGGGGTGGGTTTGTTGCGGTGGCACCGGGTTGGTTGGTGCCGTTTGGTATCTGGGAACCCCACCTTCGTTGTATGGGAAACCTCGGCGGACTCCTGCGGATGGAACCGAATAGGCGATAAACCTGGACTAGGGACTTGAGTGTTTAGGTAGGCCGTGGTGACACCCCGTTGGGCTTCCGGCGAAGGTTGCAGTACATGTGTATGGGCGGTAAGTGGTGAGCGTGTGTGAAAAGTACACCTGCAGGGTTTAATATGATCTATTCGAATAGCCGTGTCACGGAGAAGGACTTCGGGTTGCCTATATGTTCATAGACAAGTGAAAGTGGATACTCTAAATCAAGATAGCGTGAGTGCTATGGATGGGCGTTCTCGTGGGAGGCGGGGCGGGTCCATAGTGGTGTATTGATATGGTGAATATGTGGACTCGTGTCACCACCTCAAAGAGTTACTTGCGATCGTAGTTCAGGATAGCCACCGAGTCAAAGCTGGCTTCTGGTCAAACTCCACCACCTTTTGATAATGATGCATATGTAGTTAGTTCGATGTAAGTCTTGCTGAGTACAATTGTACTCACGTTTGCTTATTATGTTTTTGCGAGAGGCGTCGGTCTAGCTAGTATTCCACGTGGACTTGACGTTTAGCTTGTTACCTCATCGATCTTGTGCCCTCGGCAGATCAGTAGATAGTCGGGCTTCTCGGCCTTTTTCATTTATAGATGTCGTACTCGGACATGTTTAGCTTCGCTTGTGCTTTGACTTGTATGCTCTGAGTGTTGGGTCATGAGACCCATGTTTGTAATATCTCGCTCTTGAGCCTAATGAATAATATCTGAGTCGTAGAGTTATGTTGTGATGCCAGTCGTATTTACACATATTGAGCATATTGTGTGTATGTTTGAAATGCTTGGTATGTGTGGGATCAAACAAACTAGTTGTTTATCCTTGGTAGCCTCTCATATGAAATGTAGTCTGTGCCTCGGCGATAGTAGTCCGCTTCAGCCGGATCACGGAGTCGCTAGCACTCTGCTTGGACATTGACTGGCGGCATGTGTTTAACCCGTTCTAATCATCGCCCGAGGAAATGTCACGCGGTGTTATTGAGTCCTGCCTAGCCTGCTACAGCCGGGATGCGGAGTCCTTTAGCCAGTGCTAGCCGAATATATCGTTGATGACCGACATGCTCGATGTGATTCATGTATGCTGTCCCCATGGGTTAGTGCGCTTTGGGTTCACGACTAGCCATGTCGGCCGGTTCTTTGTCATATGGATGCTAGCGACACTATCATATCGTGAGCCAAAAGGCATAAGCGGTCCGGGCCATGGTAGGCGACACCGTGGGAATACCGTGCGTGAGGCCGCAAAAGTGATATGATGTGTTACATGCTAGATCGGTGTGACTTAGGATCGGGGTCTGACAGCGTTGGTATCGAGCTGTGCTGAAGGATTACCAAGCCAAACTGGTCGAAGTTGTGTCTAGAAATGCTTTAGTTATGTAAGGAATTGATTGTGGAAGGGCGTAAGGCTCTGTTTACTCCTTATATCCATGGCCCTACGATCGAGTCATCCTCTTCTCTTCTCGGGTTTAAGAACTAGGCTTCTCATCTATCTATCGGGATGGCGTGTTACTAATCCATAGACCTTTAAGATTGTTGGTTTTAATCCCGGTTCAGTTCCTACTATTTACGTATGATAACTGTTGATCTCAGAATCTTGTTATGATGTTGTTGAGTGGTTATGCCAACATTTTTGCAGGATGTCTCAAATCATTTTGAGCATTTACCCGTTATCTGTCCGAGTCATCAGGTCTCTAAATAGTCGATGCATTTGCAAATCCTTTCTTTCTATTCGATGTCCTTTTTGGTCGAATAAGCACACTAACGGTGCGTTGAGGTAATTTATTGCCTTGACATATATGTTGGAACTATTATTATGACCTTAGGTGTTAGGAAGTCACCTAGCAATTTAGCAATGCTTTTGTATCCCGTGTGGTGATTAGCCATCACTTTCATGACATCCGTGATGCCATTTAGTGGTAGGTATTCTATTCCGGGTTCTTAAACCGAGATTCACCCTACTTCATGTTGATAGTATTTGCTAATTCCTTTAGGATATTAGTAACCTTGCGATAGTCCTCGAGGTCGTGGTATTTCCTTCTTCCAACTACTACGAGCGCTTATGGCGAAGTTCCTTGTTGAACCAAAACATCCGATAAGAGTGCTCTTGAGGTACTCCATTCATATTGTCTGCCGTTCTACCTTTTGCATGGATTATCCGGAAGAAATGTTAAGCTTTCGACATACTAATCTGTGCATCCACAACTCGAAAGTTATATGCTCCTCGAGTTGTTCCTCTTTAGTTGTACTCGGCCTCGTCGATCAATTGATAGTCAAGGGTATGTGTACATTAGTTTATCGATGCCTATTACTCATGTGGTCCGTCAAGCCATTCTATTCCGGAATGATTAGGAGAAACAAACTCCGATACCCCATCCATATCGAGGATTGGGTCAAAGCGATTGTATTCATGATTAAAATGCCAATCCAGCTTTGATTCTGCTCTACCTTGGAGTGTTACCATCTTTATTCGAGAACTTCATGATTGCACCTTCTTTTATGAACTCTTGGCGGTGATACTCTGCTATCATTATTCATTCCTCGGTTCCGTGTTGTTGCACGGAATGCGCAAGTGAATTGTGATGTGTGAAATCAATACTCCGAGCAACTTCGTTACTTGGTAGCTAATGGACAATATCCTTATTCTTGGCGTGTTGGTTATTAAATCATCACTCTAAGATAGATTGTGCTACCTAGTCCTTATTTCGTGCACCTTGATTGATGAGTTAGGATTGTGTCAAGTCCTCACTCATTTGATCATATCATCTTGCCACGAAAAGCAAGATTGTTCTCGACTTAGTAACATACGGTGGTTCGTGACTTTCCAAATATCTTCTTGGAAGTGTTACGGGTTGTTCCTGACTGTTATGTTGAGCCCGTGATCAAGTCGGTTTCTTGTGAACCACTCTTTCTCCAAGAATCTGTGTTGGATACCCTGAGCTAGTTGGTTAAGCCAAACAACAACTTGGAGAGTTGGAAGATAAAGCTTGCCTAACAGATTCGATCAAGGGATATTCTTGTGTAGTGTGTGTTGAAGAAGATGATATCTTCATCGATTGGTCCTGGATCATTCTGGACCTATTGTCCTATCAATCCTTTGATTTGAGTATGGGCCATTGTCAAGTCAAATCAGAACCAGATATTCGTGATGTTGTCTTACTCGATATTGATCCTGAGCATACCCCATTACATTTTTGGTCGACCAATGCTATCACCATGTTCACATGATGGTGGAAGTCGATGATATGGAAATTCCGGCGAGTTGTTGTTAGCCATCGGGCATTTGTCTCCCCATGAGTCATGTTGAACATCAACCTTGGTGTTGGAAATTTACGTAAGCAATGTCTTAGTGATCCGTTCATGAAGCTTATGCTTGGATGGTTGAAGTGACTTCCTCGAATTCATGTGCTTTAGGTGTAAGTTGCCACCATGAATTTGAGAAAGGTTTGTTTCGTTTCCTCTGGAATCATCCCAAGTTAGTCATGCCGTCGAAGTGCCCTATGGTTTGATAGGTTGGCGCCTCCACTCCATATGTGTTTCCCTAGCAAACCAAGCCCTGATTGATTTGTTCAAGGAGAAAGTTCCTTCTTAAGACCCGGCTTATACCGGGACTTGATATCCTCGATGATGATTCCCAACCTGAACTTCGGTAGTGTTTTATGATAAGACTACTACGTGACCATGTTTATGCAGGACAACGTGTTCACTGTTTATGTAGAACCGCTCATGTTTTGGAGCTTGCTACCTTAGTTCACTTCAGAATCTATAGCGCCATCTGTGGATTTGTGTTGCAACCTTTCACTTGAGACATCTTTGAGTGCAAGTATCCCATCACCAATCGGATCTGAATCTTAGGCGATATGATGGTTGGAACATTCAACATTGCATTTCGTTCCCGCTTGCACCGTCCTTGTGCCATTTCACTATGGGCTGCTTCCTTAGTAATTCTTGCCTAGGATCATCCTCAAAGTGGACTTACCATGGGTCCCCTCCACCTCCGATGATAAGCAAAAATCATCCATTCGTTGTCTTCAACAAGGTAGTCCCATCATCCATTCTAGTCGGTGTACCATTCCTTGCATTCCACCAAATGATGCTTGTGATTGCCTTAGGTTGGTATAAAGAGTTCCAATGATCTATGGATCAAAAGTAATTCTTTTGCCACTTAAGGAATAGTTCTTTCGTCACCTTTTGAGGTGCCGTTAAGGGATCATGGTAAATATTTCCTCGCCACCTTGACACCATCCACCATCTCCCTAAGCGTGGAATTGTTGCCACCAATCAAACCCGTTGTTGTTCTTCCATCCCTCTCGATGTGTTTTGTGTCTCAACTCGAGATATGTCACCGTCTCGATCCGTGAGTCGATCATGTTTACTTGATCTTAGTGAAGATCGAATCAATAAGTTTCCCCCTTCTTTTTGTTGGCGTGCGGGTGAAGATCTCGAAGGCGTCAAGACTAAGATGATGGAATGAATCAACATCTTGAGAAGGCAAATGGATCATGAAGATTGTGATAGTTTGTGACCTCCCTTTTCCTCTTACTTCCGTCTTGAATCTGAGTGAGATTCTTGTTTAGTGAGGTGAGCTGTCACGAGATCAGCCCTAGAGCTTGCTTGTAACCGTGGCATTGCATCCATGCATCATGTTTAATTTCATGAAAATTTGAAATGGGGATGACCAAGCCCTAGCACCAAAAACAATTCAAATAGGTTCAAATAAAAATATTTTTCAATGAACCAAATGGACTTCAAAATGTTCCTCATATCGGAAAAATGCTTTAAAACATAACAGGGGTGATCCACATTTTCCATGACATTTGGACTTTTGAATTAATTCATATAGTATTTGCATTTGGGCATTTAAATACTATAAAATATTTTAAATGTTCAAATAATCATAAACTGAAATGTTTGTTGTTGGAAATATTCCAAGCAGTGACATTGACCAGTTCATGATTTTTGAAATGCCACAGCATTTTATTAAAGCCAAACATAATTACAGAAAATAGAAAATGGAATTAAAGAGAGAGAGAATACCTTACAGCTTACTGCAGCCCACGAGCCTTCTCTTCCCTCCCCCCTCCTCCTCGCTGGCCCAGTTAGAGCCACCAACCGCCTCACCGCGTCGCCTACCTGCCCGTTAGGCGGAGGAGGTTCTGGCCGAGCCTTGGCTTCCGCCTCCTCCTGCCCTCCTGCCTTGCCACCGGGCGCCTCCGCGCGTCTGGGGCGCCCGCAGCCCCTCTGCCTCTCCCCTCACTCTTTTCTCCCTCGCTCTCTAGCTTCTTCCCGAGTGCGGCCGGCACGCCCCGCCCGCCCGGCGTGCTCGCCCTGACCACCCCCCCTCTCCTCCCGACATGCCCCAGAGCTCCGCCTAGTCTTTCTCCCCTCCTCACCAGGCCTCCAGGCGGACGCCTGCATCACCCTCTGCCCCGCCATCTTCGCCGCCTCTGCCGGGAGATCGCGTCGATCCGCCTCGTCAAGCCATCCCGAGGCCACCGACCCACTCTCGGAATCCTTGTGAGCCCTGGCCTCTTGCCGCTCTCCCCGGATCGTTAGCCCCTAACGCGATACCCACCTTGGCGGCGCTCGCCGCCGCGACCATGCCGCCACGCGTCCAACATTGCTGCCACACGTGTTGGGCGCGTCATCATGCTCAGCGACTCCGAAGTCGGAGAGCCCCTCGATGATCTTCCCGCCTCTGTAGACCTCGCCGCTCGAACCCGTAGCTCCGGCCACATACGGACTCGCTTCCGGCGAACTCGGCCGCCCGCACCTCCGCTAGTCTCCTTAGATTTGGCGAGCCCAGGCGTCACGTAAGGCCCTCGCCTCTCTTTTGGTCACCGGGAAACGGCGCCCTCCGCCGTCTCACGGCTCCGCGGCGGCGAGCAGCGGTCAACTCGGTGAATTGAGCGGGTGACCGTTTTGACCGGTGAGTTTGACCCTCCCTTTCAGCGACATCGGGCCCGGTCCCTGTTATTTAGCTAAGTGTTAAAGTTTAAAGTTAATTCCATAGTCAGCGGCGTGTGGGTCCGAGGGACTAATTAGCCTAGATTAACCTTTAGTTGGTGCTAATTAACCTGTTGCTGACTAAGACAACGACCCGTGGGTCCCTTGAGTCAGGTTTGACCCTGCCGCTTTTGACCGCTGACGTCCTGCGCGTCGGTACGCAATAATACCCTTTTCGGATTTAATTTAATTGGAATTCCGAGAAAATGCCATAAACTTCAATAAATCATAGAAATTCAACGTAACTCAGATTGAAATAAGTTATATATGAAAATGATCAGAAAAATATGAAGAATCTGTTTATGCCATGATCATGCATGTTTGAACAAGTTAACCTCACTGAATAGGATGAATTATGATTAGGGTAATTTATGAAATAGCATTTGGGGTTGGAGTTCAACCTTGTTTGAATTCACTTCAACTAACGGATTCTGTTGCATTAGGTGAATTCAGTTCCTTAACATGCTCATGCATCATATATGTCATTGCATTGATTGTGTTCTTTCTCGATTCTTGGTGTTTGTCCCCTCTTGAGCGATGTTGATGATTATTCGATGACAGATGAAGAACTATATTATCTTGAAGTGCGGGCAAGCAAAACCCCTTGTTCATTCGATACAATCCTACTCTCTCGCTCCTGCTCTATTTTGCATTAGGACAACAACGAATCATGTGTTACTTGCTGGTAGCTGAACCTTTATCTCTGCATGACTGTCATTCCACGATAATTAGATGAAACCCACTAGCATGAGTAGGAGTTGTTTGAGCCATGTTGTGCCTACTCATTTATGCTTGTTGTCATACCTCTTGCTTAGAGTTGAGTCAGGTCGATTCATGAATGAATTGGAATGGTTGTGTGAACATGTCCTATTGTGTGAGCTAAGTGTGTGAACACGATTTGGTAAAAGTAGCGGTGAGAGGCCATGTAGGAGTACATGGTGGGTTGTCTCATTGCAGCCGTCCTCGGGAACTGAGTTCGTGTTGTGATCCATGAAAAGTTACTACACGCATTGGGCCGAAACCAATGGACCCTCTCCGCTTCTTAACCACCCTTGTTATTAGTCAGGGTTGCAAGTAGTTTACGGTGTTTGTAGCATCTTGGGCCTGCATAGCTGACCTTAGGGGTGGGTTGTGTTGCGGTGACACCGTGGCCATGTACCGAGTGCCGTTTGGTATCTGGGAACCCCACATCGTTAGGGGCTGTATGAAACCTCGGCGGACTCCTGCGGATGGAACCCGAATAGGCGATAAACACGGACTAGGGACTTGAGTGTTTAGGTAGGCCGTGGCCGACACCCGCGTTGAGCTTCCGGCAGAAGGTTGCCGGTACATGTCGTGTAGGGCGGTAAGTGGTGAGCGGTGTGAAGAAGTACACCCTGCGGGGTTTAATATGATCTATTGAATAGCCGTGTCCACGGAGAAGGACTTCGGGTTGCCTATATCAGTTCATAGACAAGTGAAAGTGGATACTCTAAATCGAAGATAAGCGTGAGTGCTATGGATGGCGTTTCGTGGGGAGGCGGCGCGGGTCCATAGTGGTGTATTGATATGGTGAATATGTGGACTCGTGTGCCACCTCAAAAGAGTTACTTGCGAAATGATTCGGGATAGCCAGTCAAAGCTGGCTTCTTGGTCAAACTCCACCACCCCTTTTGATAATGATGCATATGTAGTTGGTTGATGTAAGTCTTGCTGAGTACAATTGTACTCACGTTTGCTTATTATGTTTTTGCGGAGGCGTCGGTCTGCTAGTATTCCGTGGACTTGACGTTTAGCTTGTTACCTCACCTACGATCTTGTGCCTCGGCGAAGGTAGATAGTCGAGCTTCTCGGCCTTTTCATTTATAGATATCGTACTCGAGACATGTTTAGCTTCGCTGTGCTTTGACTTGTATGCTCGGGTGTTGGGTCATAGAGACCCATGTTTGTAATATCTGCTCTTGAACCTAATGAATAATATCTGATCGTAGAGTTATGTTGTGATGCCACGTCGTATTTACCAATATTGAGCATATTGTGTATGTTTGAAATGCTTGGTATGTGTGGGATCCGACAAACTAGTTGTTTATCCTTGGCAGCCTCTCATATTGGAAATGTAGTCTAGTGCCTCTGGCGATAGTAGTCCTTCTGCCGGATCACGGTCCTTAGCCTCTTGCTTGGACACTTGTGGCGGCATGTGTTCGCCGTTCTATATACATCCCTTGAAATGTCACCGGTGTTATTGAGTCCTGCCTAGCGCTACGCCGGGATGCGAGTCCTGTTAGCCAGTGCTAAGCCGAATATATCGTTGATGACCGACATGCTCGATGTGATTCATGTACCTGTCCCCATGGGTTAGTGCGCTTTGGGTTCACGACTATCCATTCGGCCGGGTTCTTTGTCATATGGATGCTAGCGACACTATCATATCGTGAGCCAAAAGGGCAAAGCGGTCCGGGCCATGGTGGCGACACCGTGGGAATACCGTCGTGAGGCCCAAAAGTGAATGATGTGTTACATGCTAGATCGGTGTGACTTAGGATGGGGTCCGACAACCTTTCCTTTCTCTCTCTTACGCCGTGGTGAGCTTTAACCCTTCATCCTTAAACTAGCAAGAACTCCTTCTTTGCGTCCATCTTGAACACTTTCAAGATTTGTCAAAATAATGCTCATTTGAAATTTATTAAACATTTTGATCTATCTTATAGATCTTGATGCTTATGTTCAAGTAGCCTAATCCAGGTTTTCCATTGAAAAACACTTTTCAAACAACCCTATACTTTCTAGAAATTCTACATCATTTCGATCATCAATATGTCAACAACATATACTCCCAGAAATTCTATATGCTCCACTCACTTCTTTGGAAATACAAGTTTCTCATAAACTTTTGTATAAACCTAAAATCTTTGATCATCTCATCAGCGTACATTAATCCAGATGCTTACTCCGGTCCTTAGAAAGGATCTGGGGGCTACCAGCATCCTCGGGATCGACAAAACTTTGAATGTATCACATAAACCCTTTCCTTCGCGGTAAGAAACTCATTTTAACATCCATCTGCCGATTTCATAAATGCAGCTTATGCTAACATGATTCGGGACTTAAGCATCGCTTGGTTAGAAAATCTCCGTAGTCAACTCCTTGTTTGAAAACTCTTTGCCACAAGTCGAGCTTCATAAACGGTGATATTACCGTCCCGTCCGTCTTCTTCTTAAAGATCCATTCATCTCAATGGCTTGCCGATCATCGGGCAAGTCCACCAAATCCATGCTTTGTTACGTACATGGATCCTATCTGGTTTCATGGCTTCTAACCATTTGCAATTTGGGCCCACCATTGCTTCTCCATAGCTCGTGGGTTCATTGTTGTCTAGTGACCTTCAAAAGGATTCGTCCACTCAAAGTAATCGCCTCCTTGTCACCCTCAGGTTATTAGTGACTTGATCGAAACTTCATGATCACTATCATAGCTTCTCTTTTGGTGTATGCCGGAACAACTTCCTGTGCCCTGCTACACTAGTTGAAGTGGGTTCAATAACCTCATCAAGTCTCCACCTCCCCCTCAACTTTTAGACAAACTTTCCTCGAAAAGGACCGATTAAAAAAACAATCCCTATTGCTTTGGATCTGAATTAGGAGGTATACCCAACTTTTGGGTGTCCTATGAAGATGTATTTTATCCTCTTTGGGTTGAGCTTATCAACCAAACTTTTTCACATAAGCGTGCAGCCCCAAACCTTTAAAAATGACAACAGGTTTCTCCAAACCATAGTTCAAGCGGTGTCATCTCAGCGGAATTACGTGGTGTCCTTATTAAAGTGGTGTGGTTGTCTCTAATGCCTAACCCATGAATGATAGTGGTAATTCGATAAGAGACATCATGGTACCCTATCCAATAGGGTGCAACTATGATCGGACACACCATCACACTATGGTGTTCAGGGGATAAATTGTGAAACAATTTTCACAATGTCTTAATAGCGTGCCAAGCTCGTAACTCAGATACTCATCTCTATGATCATATCATAGACATTTTATCCTCTTGTCACGATGATCTTCAACTTCCTAAATTACATGAACCATTCAATAATTCAGACTTGTGTTCATGAATAAATATACTCAACATCTACTCGAATCATCTGAAGTAAGAACATAGATATTCACTGCATGCCCGCACTCATTGGACTGCACACAAAAATTGTTACTTCCAATAAGTTGCTATCTTGTTCCATTTTTGAAAAAGGCTTTTGTCATCTTGCCCATGTGGTATGATTTTCATATCTCAAGTGATTCAAAATCAAGTGAGTCCAAGCGATCCATCGCATGGAGTTTCTTCATGCGTATACACCAATAGACATGGTTAGCATGTCTCAAACTTTTCAAAAGAGTGAGTCAAAGATCCATCAACATGGAGCTTCTTCATCGTTTTATACCAATATGACTTACATGGCATGCCACAAGTAAGTGGTACTATCATTACTATCTTATATTTTGGCATGAAAATGTGTATCACTCGATCGAGATTCAATAAACCATTCCTTTAGGTGCAAGACCATTGAAGGTGTTATTCAAATAAATAGAGTAACCATTATTCTCCTTAAATGAATAACGTATTGCGATAGACATAATCCAATCATGTCTATGCTCAGCATAAACACCAAATGACAATTATTCAGGTTTAATACTAATCTTGATGGTAGAGGGCGTGCGATGTTTGATCACATCAAACTTGGAAACACTTCAAACATATCGTCGGCTCACCTTTAGCTAGTCTCCGTTTATTCCGTAGCTCTTTTGTTTGAGTTACTAACATTTGCAACCGAACGGTATCTTAATACCCTGGTGCTACTAGAATTACTAGTAAAGTACACATTACATAATGTATATCAATATACTTCTATCGACCTTGCCACCTTCTCATCTACCAAGTATCTGGGTAATGCTGCTCCGTGGCGTTCCCTTATTCAAGCACTTAGTCTGGGTTTGGGTTCAACCTTGGGTTTCTTCACTAGAGCAGCAGCTGATTTGCCGTTTCATGGTATCCTTCTTGCCCTTGCCCTTCTTGAAACTAGTGGTTTCACCAACCATCAACAATTGATGCTCCTTCTTGATTTCTACTTTGCGTGTCAAACATCGCGAATACTTCAAGGATCATCATATCTATCCGATATGTTATAGTTCATCACAAAGCTCTAAGCTTGGTGGCAATGACTTTGGAGAAACATCACTATCTCATCCGGAAGATCAACTCCCTTTCGGTTCAAGTGATTGTTGCCCGGACAATCGGAAAGCTCAACGATTGAGCTTTTCTCCCTTAGTTTGCAGGCTAAGACAATCGTGGTCTTATACCTCTTGGGTGGGCGAGCCTGAAATCCCAATTCAGCCCTCGAAACATCTCTATGTTCCGGACGTTTGAAACGTCTTTGGTGCCTCAACTCTAAACCGTTTAATTAAACTATCCGTAGTTATCAAAGCGTGTATGTC
Organism: Aegilops longissima; assembly: GCA_021605205.1. NCBI lineage: Eukaryota > Viridiplantae > Streptophyta > Magnoliopsida > Poales > Poaceae > Aegilops > Aegilops longissima. Next base: position 14,441 of record JAHIAM010019804.1, read on the forward strand.
CGATGTTACAACATCCACAAGCGGCGTTTGGGGTTCAACCTTGGCGGTGCATTAAGGACATAAGCTTTCTATTGTCCCAAATCGCTCATCAACTTTCAACTATATTTTCTCTAGGAACATATCTAAACGGTGGAACTAAGCGAGCTTCCGACATAATTTAAAGATATTTTGACTATGTTCAGGATAATTAAGTTCATCTTATGAACTCCCCTCAATAGACATCCCTCTAGTCATCTAAGTGATTACATGATCCGAGTCAACTAGGCGTGTCCGATCATCACGTGAGGCGGACTAGTCATCATCGGTGAACATCTTCATGTTGATCGTATCTACCATATGACTCATGCTCGACCTTTCGGTCTCTTGTGTTCGAGGCCATATGCTGTACATGCTAGGCTCGTCAAGTCAACCTAAGTGTTTGGCGTGTGTAAATATGGCTTACACCCGTTGTATGTGAGCGTAAGGATCCATCACACCGATCATCACGTGGTGCTTAGAAGCGACGAACTTTATAGCGGTGCACAGTTAGGGGAACACTTTCTTGAAATTTTAATGAGGATCATCTTATTTACTACCGTCGTTCTAAGCAAATAAGATGCATAAACATGATAAACATCACATGCAATCAAATAGTGACATGATATGGCCAATATCATTTTGCTCCTTTGATCTCCATCTTGGGGCTCCATGATCATCATCGTCACCGACATGACACCATGATCTCCATCATCGTGTCTTCATGAAGTTGTCTCGCCAACTATTACTTCTACTACTATGGCTACCAGTTAGCAATAAATTAAAGTAATTACATGGCATTGTTCAATGACACGCAGGTCATACAATAAATAAAGACAACTCCTATGGCTCCTGCCGGTTGTCATACTCATCGACATGCAAGTCGTGATTCCTATTACAAGAACATGATCAATATAATACATCACATATCATTCATCACATTCTTCTTGGCCATATCACATCACATAGCATACCTGCAAAAACAAGTTAGGCGTCCTCTAATTGTTGTTTGCATGTTTAATATGGCTGCTATGGGTTTCTAGCAAACGTTTCTTACCTCATAAAACCACAGCGTGATATGCCAATTTCTATTTACCCTTCATAAGGACCCTTTTCGCCGAATCCGTTCCGACTAAAGTGGGAGGCGGCACCGCTAGCCACCTTATGCACCAAGTGCATGTCGGTCAGTGGAACACGTCTCACGTAAGAGTATGCGTGTAAGGTCGGTCCGGGCGCTTCATCCCACAATACCGTCGAAACAAGATTGGACTAGTAGCGGTAAGCATATTGAACATCATCAGCGCCCACAACTACTTTGTGTTCTACTCGTGCAAAGAATCTCACAATAGACCTAGCTCATGATGCCCTTTGTTGGGGAACATAGCAGAAATTCAAAATTTTCCTCGTCTCACCAAGATCTATCTATGGAGAAACCAGCAGCGAGGGAATGAGGTGCATCTACATACCCTAGTAGATCGCTAAGTGGAGCGTTCAAGTGAGCGGGGTTGATGGAGTCGTGCTCGTCGTGATTCAAATCACCGATGATCCTAGTGCGAGCAGACGGCACCTCCGCGTTCAACACCGTACAGCCGGTGGCGTCTCCACGCCTTGATCCAGCAAGGTGAGAGGAGAGGTTGAGGAAGACTCCATCCAGCAGCACAGCGGCGTGGTGATGATGGAGGCGTGGCAATCCAGCAGGGCTTCACCAAGCACCGAGAGGAAGGGGAGAGGTGGGGCTGCGCCAAGAGGAGATAAACTTCGTGTGTTGGGCAGCCCCAAAACCACTATTTATAGGAGGAGGGGTGGCTGCGCCCCATCTAGGGTTCCCACCCAAGGGTGCGGCAGCCCTAGATGGGGCTTGAAGGGGGCGGCCAAGAGAGGGAGAGAGGAGCGCACCCTAGGGTGGGCCTTGGCCCATTTACCTAGGTTTCCCTCTCCCACCTATGCGCCTTGGGCCTTGTGGGGCGCACCAGCCCACCTGGCTGGTCCCTCCACTAGCCCATGCAGCCCTCCGGGGATGGTGGCCCACTTGGTGGACCCGGGACTCTCCGGTGGTCCGTGCGTTCTTGATAAAACCGAAACTTTCCGGTGACCAAACCTCACTTC
>JAHIAM010019806.1:0-16819 GCA_021605205.1 Aegilops longissima
ATTGGCATGCAAGATTGCAAAGCGTCAAAATTCCTATGCCCACAAATGGCCATCTATGCTTGATGAAAATGGTATTGACTTGATCACAAGGTATACCGCTCCATGATTGGTTCTTTATTGTACTTATGTGCATCTAGGCCAGATATAATGCTTAGTGTTTGCATGTGTGCCCGATTTCAAGCTACACAGAGGAATCACACCATAAGGTTGTGAAGCATATTCTTGATATCTAGCTCACACACCAACACTAGGATTATGTGAAAGTCGTTATATCGACTAGAGGGGGTGAATAGGCGATTTTTATGAATTCTTCTTTGAGGAATTTGCGGTGAGAAATTCCTTAGCGAAGAACTACTTACAGCGGAATAAGTACTCAGAAGTAAGCATAACAGAATACCGCATAGTCATCATGATGAAATGAAGACTATCCTTTGAGTCTGAAAAGCGTAATCACGAGGATAACACAAGATGAAGACAAAGCGGTGAAGAAATTGGTAGGAGAAATTGAGAAAGTCTTGAGTCAAAGTCTTCAAACACAGATATGAACAAACACTCAACACGATAATGAGGAAATGAAAGGGTTGAGGAAATAGAACCGATTAGGTTGGTGAAGACAATGATTTGGTAGACCAGTTCAAGCTGCTTTGTCTCGGTTATGCGTCTGGTTGGGCGGTGAGTATTTAAACTCGAGGACACAGTCCGGACACCCGATCGGCTGAGCATGCAGCTCGGGACGACAAGTCCTCACCGTATTCTCCTTGAACTAAGGTCACACAGACCTCGTCCAATCACTCGTGGTAAGTCTTGAGCGACTTCCAAACCTTCCAGACTTGGTCACTCGGTGATCCACAATTCCTCTTGGATGCTCTAGACCATGGCCCTAACCGTCTGGAAGAAGCACAGTCTTCAAAGGTAACAAGCGTCGGATCACGCAGGATCAATTTCTTGATGATGCTCAATCACTTTGGGTTTATAGGGGTTTGGTTTTGGGTTTTCCTCACTCGATGATTTTCGCTCAAAGTCCTCGGAGGATGGGTTGCTCTTAAATGACAAGTGTCAAGTTCTCTCGGAGCAGCCAACCAGCTAGTGGTTGTAGAAGTGACTATTTATAGCCTAGGGAGCAGCCCGACATGATAAGACATAAATGCCCTTCAATGATATGACCGTTAGGTGGATAAGATATTTTGGGACAGGTGGCGCGCCTGACAGCGATCGGAAATTTGAATATCAAATTCCTCGGGGCTATCATGTTCCTCCTTTGTGTAGGTAATTTGGCGAATTCCTAACTCCTCGGTCAGAACAAATTCCTCGGTGACGGAAGAACTTCGTCTCATCACTAAGAAATTGGTGAAGCTGTATGAGATTTCAAAGGCTTCACTCGAAGGATTGGTAGGTGTAGGATTTTGAGTTGAGCATCACATGGAAATTTTTCCTTAGTATTTCCTCGACCCCCTTTTTGATGCGGTGTTTCCTATGACTCAAGAAGAGAAAGCGAAACTACGAAAACAAAAGTCTTCACGCTTCATGTTCCTCAAATGAATACCTAGTCTTCAAGGTCACACCAATTTCTTCACTTTCAAAGTCTTCAGAAAGTCTTCGGAATATCAAAGTCTTCAATTGAAGAACTTCATTTTTAGGGGTCGACTTTCTCTGTAAATATCAAACTACTCATAGACTTATAGACCTGTGTACACTCACAAACACATTAGTTTCTTAACCTATAAGTCTTCAATACACCAAAATCGCTAAGGGGCACTAGATGCACTTACAATCTCCCCCTTTTTGGTGATTGATGACAATATAGGTTAAGTTTTCAACGGGGATAAACATATGAATTGTAAATACTGATAATGAGGAATTTGATTGCAAGATATAGAAGAACTCCCCCTGAAGATGTGCATAGTGAGGAATTTGCGTTTGAGGCAATGCACATTTGAAGAATTGAATCATGGAGATCTCCCCCTATATCTTGTAATTCATACACGCATTTGACATATAATATGAAGAATTTGAAATGCATGATGAAATATGGTGCTTGATGTTATTCGAGTATGCAAAATGGCGCATCAAAGTATGAGCCCAAATCATTTGCTATGAAGATTTTCAAGGAGCTCACGAGAATCGAGCATAGTGCAAGAGCATAATGCATCAAAAGTATCAAAGCACCATCGGGTTTAAGATTACAACTCGATCAATAAAAGTTTCGGAAGAGCGAGAGTTGTAACTTAACAAGAATAAATTACTGTATATAGGCAATAAACTAGACCGGCGAAGACTAACTCAAATTTCTCCCCTTTGTCATCAAATGACCGAAAAGGATCGGCGAGGACTAACGCTCTGAAGAATTTCAAGTTGAAGGCAGTGCGCCCGACATTGTTGGGGTTGTTTGTTGAAGTAGGACCAGCAGCGGTGTCATCCAAGTCTTCATTTTCATCGATTGTCGCGAGATGAAGAATAGGAGCTAGCCACCAAGGAAGGAACTTTGACCTTCTTGAATTTCTTGGAGGAGGTGCAGACCAGTCAAATTCTTCCTTGAGTCCCATTGACATTAGTTCTTCTTCACTTTGTAGACATGTGAAAGAACAGCCAGTGCGTTTGAAGGTTTCATGGAGGTAGTAGTGGTTTTCTTCTTTGCATTGTGTGTTGAGGTCATGTTGTGAAGAAAGTACCAAGCTGACGTTTGACCCATTTATGATTCGATCAACCTTGATGAAGGCGAGGAGTAACTCACGATCAGTCATCACCACAGGTGCGATAGCTTGAGGAATTTGCTTGGTGAGGTATTTTGGTGAGTCATGTGTGGCGAGTCATCATTGGTGGAGTAGGATGCTGCTTTGCGAAACTGTCCATCAATGGGCGAATGCCTTCATCGATCTGGCGATAGCCTTGCCCTTGTCATCATCGAGGTAAATGTCCGTTTGAGGACTTCAATCGAGGAGGCAAGTAGCTGCGGTGGTTCAAAGTATCAGCCTTGTAATTGGTGAAGACCTTGTCTGATGAGTCTCATAATCCAAAGGCGCATAAGGCTTCAGCTCAAATGGTGACATAGCTATGTTTGCGAGTCCTCATGAAGAAATCATGGAAGTTAGCAGGAGCGCCATGGATGATGTTGAAAAGCATATTCTTCATGATGCCAGCGACTTCTTCATCGTTCGAGTCGTGGCCTTTGATAGGACTCATTGTCTTCGTCGAGAATCCGATAGACAGTCGAGGCACATATAGTAATTCCTTGACGCGAGAATTTGGTTCTTAGGGCCTGCCTTGGTTTCAAAGGCTTCATCGGCACTTGCATATAGTGATCTGAAAGTTACGGTTCATCGTGAATCGGCGTGCACCATCAAGTGAAGGGCTGAGTGGTAGGGCGCGAAGCAATTCGATTCTTGGTGCCTTGTAGTCGATATTTTCAGTCATCAATCTAAGACCCATGAGTTCACGTCTTGGCGTCTCCGGTGATGTGCAGCGTTGCATAAAACTGAAGAATTAGTTCTTCATTCGATCCACAGATATCGGTGCAGAAATTTAGAAGTCTGCGTCGTGAAGAACAACGAGGGTGGCTCAAAGCAGTAGCGATTCCATGTCCACATGAGGAATATGAGCATGATCGAAGATTTTATCCTTGTTGAAAAGCGAGGAATAGAAGTTGGCTTGGTGGCAGTCGAAGCGCCTCTTCCTAATCTGCGAGCAGAATCATATGGATTATAGTCGATGAAGAACACGTGCTCGGCAAAGAAATCTTGACCTTGAACTTTTGCTTGCTTGAGAGCGGATTCTTTTGCTTGGGCGAGAGGGTGTCGATGAGTTGCATCACCACCTCGGGAATCGTAAGTTCAGGTTCTTGGTGAGAATTTCTTGTTCCTCAACAGATCGATCGAGGATCGGCGCGGCGGTTTCATCAGCACTAGTGGCTGGAATTTCTTCATGCCGAGAACCAGTTGGTTGAGTTTCTTGAGTCCACTTGGACTGTTTGTGTAGGGGGTGAGGAATCTGTTGGAAGCGGGGTGAAGAGAGGAGTATTGGGATCTGAGACTTTCCCAAAGTCATCACTTATCACGGTGTGGTGCATCAATATCCACATCTTCATCTTCAATTTCCTCAACACCGACCTCTTTAGGCGTGGCTGAGGCATAGGTGAGAAATGGCTGGGGTTGAAGGATTGCATCCACTTCAATTTCTTCATCGATCTGCTCGTGAAGCGGCGGAATGATGTTCTTCATCAGATCGATTGGGATCTCATAGTCTTCTCAAAAGGAACAACGTCCTTTGATGGTATGGAGAAATTGGAACAGCATCAATTGGATTTCGTATGAGCTGGTCATAGGCCTCATTTTCTTAGCAGCGAAGAATCGATCTGGTGATGCTTTCCTTTTCTTCACAGCAGCTCGTTCTGCAGCCTTGGTTTCTTCACATCGGAGATGGAAGAATGGGAGTTGGAGTTGGCGCGGGAGGAGGCTGAGGAATGTGGTTAAGTTTCTTGAGCGCAATTGATGCGATTGCCTGTCTTGGCGATTTCTTGAGCGCACCACTAGTGGGTGCCACAGCAATTCTTCGGTGGTGGAATGGGATCATCAGCCACGGAACTAACATTTTCATCGGAAGGCTGAGCGTCATCAGTGGTCTTGGCATGTTCTTGATCGGTTGGGCTGAGGCTTCAGCTGAGGAATTTCATGTTGCCTTTGGGCTGCAACATTTGTGAATTCTTCGTCGGGTTCACAAATCGACCTTGGCTCCTTGCCAATCAGCATAATATGAATCGAAGTTTTCTTTGAGGTCTTGAATTTCGATCTGGACCTTGAGAAGCTCCTCGGGTGTCATCTTGACAGCGTTTTCTTCAGCTATGAAGTGAGTCAACATATGACTTTGTCCGGTGTCGAGATGAAGGTCAGGCATAGGGGTATTGGGATCCTTGTGCGGAGATCAATATAGTCGAGGATTTTCTTGGATCAACAGCGAGGCACAAATGTGCCTTTGGCTCTAATGACCTTTTCTTGGCGGTCTCGATGATTTCCATAAGTTCATCATCAGATGCCTCATCATCGAAGGCACATGGAATGCAACCTGTTTCTTCCTTGGGCTAGGCGAGGACCTCGTCCATTGTTGCTTTGGTCTTGGTGAGTCGGGCGATTGAAGAAATGGAAGCTGTTGAGAACTTGCGAAGCACTGAGGCAATTGAAGCCAGCAGTCCTTTGACATGTAGCAGGTGCGAGGCGAAGACTTTGTGAGCTGTTGAGGACTTTGGTGGATGTAGCAGTGAGTGAGAATTTGCTTGGAGGCTCTTTGAGGAACTTGGCGTGGTATGAGATGATGAAACACTTGGCTTATGAGCAGGCTTCTTTGCATGGATTTCCTCGGTTTGACCGAGACCTGCAATGCGATGCGATGGAAGAATCCTCATTGAATTTCTTCATAGCCTCCTTTGCTTGCTTTGCCAATTTTTCTTGGCGTTTAGCCCATTCATCGGAAAGTCCTCACCTCGTTTGATGCTTGTGGGATCAGCTACTTGGCAGGTGCCAAAGGGCTCTTGGGCATGGAGGATTAGGCGAATTTCTTCTTGTACTTAGGAGTTACATATCATATTCCTCCATTCCGTGCCCATCTCCGTTCAATCTTACGAATCGCACCTTGCGTTGGTTTTATTTTCTTCATCCGGTGTGTAGTAGTCGGCATAGATTTCCTCGAGGATTTCAAAGCAGTCATAACCTCGGTTTCTTTCCTCCTTTACGTGGCTTCTTACCGTCGCCATGTTCTTGATTGAGAATTTGAACAATTGAGTTCTCTGAAGAAGTATGCAGTTTTATTCGAGCAGCGAAGTGAAGAATAGGGACGAACTAAGAAGAACAGTTGGGAAGTTAGATCGTTCAGATCTTCACGCCCTAACTTGGTGGAGGAAGACAGCTCTGGCTGACGGCGGAGTGAGGATTTCCACGGTCGGTAGCGATAGTCGTCGGCGGCGAAGTCGAAAGCGATGAAGCTTTTCCTCACCGCGACGATGGAGTAGTGGCGGCGCTAGGGTTTGAGAGCTCGGCGGGAGAGAGATGTCGGCGAGTAAAGAAGAAGGAAGAGGGGTATTTATAGACCACGGTGAAAAGCGGTTCGCGAAGATTTAGGGCGAACATGCCTGACCATTTCCTTCTCACGACATGTGTCACACGTCTTGTGTAGTGGAGATGGTGTCGATCGTGGGTGAATAGAATAATGCATCGTGGGATGCGGAGCAGTTTAATGACAAAAAGAAAGTTTGGATAAGATCAGTTTAAAGTTCGTTGCAATTTCTTCAGGTATCAAGGACACGGTGAAGATTTTGAGCGAGTTTCAAAATAGAGCAGCACATGAAGAATTTGTGAATGGATTGGGTTGAGTATAGCATAGAGGGGAAGGGTCGATCACATTCACTTAGCGAAAAGCGACTTGAAGAAATAGCCATAAGTGAATCTGTAGAGGACATAAACCCATATATATATATAGCCAATGAAGAAAGACGATGGAAACAGTGAAGATTTTGCAAAGTTGAAGAATTTGAAAAACTGAACACAAAACTTAGGAAAAACTCAAATTGAAGATTTTCAATTTTGGTGGTGGCGTGACCCACCGTATAAGAAAGATGATTTCAGACATCGCGTACAATTGTCGTAGGGTTACGAGAATCAAATTCTTCATTAATTTCTTCACACTAAAGTGTTATTCTTCATTGATTGAAGAAAAGCGTTTCTTCATGTGTTGCACACTAAGTCATCAATTTTGCATAAGTGTTAGGATGTGTGCCTTTTTCAAGAGCGTTGAAGATTCTAAGATATTTAGCTCACACGCAACTTGCTAAATCTCTTCTCATCCAAGGGCTTAGTGAAGATATCAGCTAGCTGTTCTTGAGTCTTCACGTGCTTTCGATGGAGATGTAAGCCCTTCAACACATGATCACGAAGAAAATGATGGCGAATTTGAATGTGCTTTGTCTTGAGTCTGAAGCTGGGTTGTGAGCAATCTTGATCGCACTCTCATTGTCACAATAGAGGCACATTCTTCACGTTGATGTCGTAGTCCTTGAGAGTTTGCTTTATCAATAGCAATTGAGCACAACACGAGCCAGCAGCAATGTATTCAGCTTCCGATGAGCGGTGATCGCAGATTCTGTTTCTTGAGGACCAACGGACCAAAGATCGTCAGAAATGACAAGTACCGGATGTTGACTTGCGGTCCACGATCACCAACATAGTCGAGTCAGAATATCAATGAGATCAAAAGTAGAGCCCTTGGGGTACCATAATCCTAGTGTTGGTGTGTGAGCTAGATATCGAAGAATATGCTTCTGACCTTATGGTGTGATTCCTTGGTGTAGCTTGAAATCGGGCACACATGCAAACACTAAGCATTATATCTGGCCTAGATGCACATAAGTACAATAAAGAACCAATCATGGGCGGTATACCTTGTGATCGAAGTCAATACCATTTTCATCGATTGCATAGATGGCCATTTGTGGGCATAGGAATTTTGACACTTTTGCAATCTTGCATGCGAATTTCTTGAGGACATCTTTGAGGTATTTCTCTGAGATATGAATATGCCATTGTGTTGTTGCCAATTTGAAGACCTAAGAAGAATTTCAACTCTCCATCATAGACATTTGATATTCTTCACTCATCATGTAGGCAAATTCATCACTATAACGTTGGTCGATGCAGCCAAAGATAATATCATCAACATATATTTGGCACACAAACAGTTCACCATCATAAGATTTAGTAAAGAGAGTAGGATCGAATGAACGGGTGTGAAGCCATTCTTCACGAAGAATTCCTTCAATGTATCATACCACGCTTGGGGCTTGCTTGAGACCATAGAGGGCCTTATTGAGTCTGAAGACTTTGTCGAGGATTCTTTGGATCTTCAAAACACAGGGGTTGAGCAACATATACTTCTTCCTCAAGCTTACCATTGAGGAATGCACTTTTCACATCCATTTGATATAAGTGATATTGTGATGGTTAGCATAGGCGAGTAATATCGAATAGACTCAAGTCTAGCAGCAGTGCAAAAGTTTCATCGAAATCAATTCCTTCAACCTGCGTGTAGCCTTGAGCTACTAGTGGTGCTTTATTCCTCACCACAAGACCATTTCATCTTGCTTGTTGCGATAGATCCAATTTGTGCCAATGATATTATGCTTGCGAGGATCGGACGTTTGACCAGTTCCAGACATTGTTGAGCTCGAGCTGATGTAATTCTTCTTGCATGGCCTGAATCCACTCGGCTCGAAATGCTTCATCTACCTTAGTGGGCTCTGTGATAGAGACAAAAGCATAGTGCCCACAAAAGTTAGATAAATGTGAAGCTTTTGGCGTGTGAGAGGACACTGGCGCTTTAATGTCATCGATGATCTTCTCCACTTGCACTTCTTTTGCAGCGAGGATGAGCTGGTTGTCGTCGAGGAATTTGATCATTTTCCTCGGCACCATTTTCTTGACATTATCTTGGTGCATCAGCTCGGCGTTCTTGGCGTCTGAGAATGAATTCTTCAGCAGTTTCTTGATGGGAATGACATCCTCGGTTGCCTTGAACTGATAGAATCCTCGGTGCTGGTTAGTCTAACACAGAAGGTAGGTGCTCTCTTTGCGAGCCATTAGTTTCATCGAACCGCACATCTGATGTCAACAATCTTGTGTAGAGTGATGTTGAAGACTACTGTAGGTGTCGCGAGTCCTTTCCGTAACCAAGCATAAAACCTTCATGTGCTTTTGGTGCAAATTTAGAGTTGTGATGAGGATCTCTAATCCAACATTTAGCACGAAGACTTTGAAATAACTTACATTAGGTTTCTTGTCGTTGAGGAGTTCATAGGCAGTCTTCTTGAAGAATTTGTGAAGATATACTCTGTTGATGGCGTGGTACGCGGTGTTAATTGCTTCAATCCAGAAGCGACTAGGCGTTTTGTATTCATCAAGCATAGTGCGAGCCATCTCAACTAGAGTTACATTCTTGCGCTCCACGGCGCCATTTCTTTGAGGAGTATAAGGAGCGAGATAACTCATGAATAATACCAAGGTCATCAAGATAGTCATCAAGACCGAATTCTTGAACTCAGTTTCATTGTCACTCGGATGTGCTTGATCTTCACACCAAAGTTAGTTGAAGCCCTCGAGGAAAATCGTTTGAAGACTTCCGCACTTGATTTTTGTAAGTAACAATGTGTACCCATGTGTATGAGTAATCATCAACAATAACAAAGCCATATAGAGATGCATCATTAACGACAATTGAATAATGATTGGGACCAAAGAGGTCCATGTGAAGCAATTCGAAGGGCGAGTAGTGGTCATGATAGTCTTATTTGGATGCTTGGCCTTGGTCATTTTCCAGCTTCACGGGCTCGCATAAGTGATCCTTGAGGAATTTGACATTCTCAATGCCAATGACATGCTTCTTCTTTGCAAGCGTGTGCAAATTCCTCATGCTGCGTGACCAAATCGCGATGCCATAGCCAATATACGAAGCTTTTGCAAGTAGACACACGGCTGGTTGTGGTCTGTGGAAAAATCAACAATGTACAAGTCTCCTCTCCTAAAGCCTTGAAGACTTTGGAATTGTCGCTTCCATAATCACAACACAGCGATACTTGCCAAAGATAACAACCATATCAAGATCACAAAGCATTGAGGCTGACATGAGGTTGTATCCTAAGGACTCAACAAGCATGACTTTGTCCATGTGCATGTCCTTAGAGATAGCAACCTTACCAGACCCTATACGACTTTTGCCTTTGTCGGCAAAGATGATATGCTTGAGATGTGAAGGTGATAAGGGAGCATCCATCAATAGATTCTTATCACCGGTCATGTGATTTGTACATCCACTATCGAGAACCCTTTCGGTGGCTTTGGGTTGATTATCCTGCGGATGAATTAGTACAACTTACGATCTCATATACTTCATCGATGAAGAATATGATATCAATTTCATCGATGAATTTCATCGGTCGATTATTAGAGATAAGCGATATGAGGACATGTGAAATGAAGGTTCATTTCATCATGATTAACTGCGTCCTTCGAGCAATTTGTCGGGCCCCAGACAAATTCTTGAGCGTTAAGGCACGTCGGAGACCTGACCCTGCAGAAGAGATTAGTTCTTTTCTTCACCACCCACATCTGAAGGGTGGCAAAGAGTTCATCACTTGCGAGCACCATACGAGAATGGTGGCATAGAAGCCAAACCATTTCGTTTCACATAAGAGGGTTAGGGTAAGCATATGAATAAGCGAGAGAAATTCTTGAGGACATATGAACATATTGGTTTGAAGAATAATGCACATATTCATAGCCCTTAGCTCTACCTGCTGAAAGCGAGTTATTATACGATGATAATCATATGAGGACTTTGATCCTTTTGAGAATTTGATCCACGTGAGAATTTGGTCCGTATGAGGACTTGAATCCATATGAAGAATTTGATCAGGAGTCCTGTTCTTCCTTTGGTGGTGTCATGAGGACATTCACTGAAGACTTTCAAGGCACTTCTTGGAACCAGATTTTCTTCATAGGGAACCGTTCTGCGATTAGTGCCAACATATCTAGCAAATACTTCACCATTCTGATTTTTGAACAGTTTATAGTTTGAGTCAAATGACTCATCGGCGAGAATGAGGAAATTAGCATGTAAAGCCAGATAAGTTAGATGGATCAAGCTGGAGGTCCCTTTGCAGCAACCCATGAGGTTTTGGGATCTTTTCGGGCTTCGGTATGTTCCATCAGCATTGAGTTTCCTCTCAAAGCGATACCCTCTTTCCTAGGGTTCTGTTGAGGATCTGCTTTTAAGCACATCACAAAAGTCGATGCCCTTTGAGGCTTTTCTACATGCCTATCATGTACAATTCCTTCAGCCCTGCATCGTCGGTGATACTAGCAATGTCCTCGGATGAGGAATTAGTGATAGCGAGCGGTGAAGAATTTATAACAGTTGAAGCATTTGAACATTGGTGAAGAATTAGCGATTCACGTTCAATGCACTTTAAGCATGGAGGAACAAATTCTTCTTGAGAAGCTGATTTGTTGAGCAAGTAATGAATCGCGCTCCTACGAAGATCTTCATAACTCACTCTTAGCTTCTCAAGATCTTGCTTTCTTTGAAGAAATTCATAAGAAAGTTTCTCATGATCGAGATAGGAGAGTGTTATGATGACCTTGAAAAGGCTATCAAGCCTAGGTGAAATCTCTGAAGATTTTGAGTCGGGCTTTAGTCGATCCATTTCTTCACCCAACATATCATCACTTTTGTCTAGCATGTTTTGAACCTTTTCAAAAGCCCTTTGTTGTTTATAGCAATCTTAGCAAGTTTAGAGTAGCTGGGCTTGAGATCCTCATCGATTCATTTCACTAGATTGGAGGAGGTGAAATTGAGTACCTTGGCACCTTTTGCCATGAAGCAATAGGTGGGGCGTAGTCATCATTATCTTCATCGGGCTTGTCGGTGAGTCGGTTTCTTGATGTTGAAGATGGACTTGCTAACAAAAGCGATGCAAGAGCGGACTAGCCACACAGTTCGGTTCTTGGACTCCTCCTCTTCCTCATGTTCCTCAGATTCAGCTTGAGTCCATTTCCTTGCCAATGAATGCGAGCCTTTTGGAGCTGCTCTTCTTGTGAGAAAAAGCTTTGTGCATTTTGATGATGAAGATTTCGATGATTTCTTCTTCTTCTTGGCGTCATCAGAGCTGTAATCCTTGTGTTTCTTCTTCTTTAATTCCTTTTCCCCGAGGACAATCTTGGATGTAGTGACCAGGTTTCTTGCATTTGTGACAAAGTCTTCTCTTATAGTCACTAGATGAGGAATCACTGCTTCTTGAGGATTTTCCAGCGACCACGTCTTGAGAATTTCTGTAATTTCTTCACGACGATTGCTAGCTCTGGCCTAATTCTTGAGGATCTCCAAGGCTACTACGAGTCTTCACACTCAGATTCGGACCTGACCTTGGCCTTGAGGCACGTGTTTTCCATAGCGAACCATAGAGATCTCTCTTTTGAGCAAAGCTGGAACTTCGTGAGTATTTAGCCTCTCGAGGATATCGGCAGGATCAAGAGACTTGTAGTCAGCTCGTTCTTGTATCATCAGTGCGGAGTATCAAATGAGGAATCAGCGATCTTAACAATTTCTTCACCACCTCATGGTCGGTGATGTCGATGGCACCAAGTGCTTGAAGCTCATTTGAGATGTCGGTGAGGCGATCGAAGGTTTGTTGAACATTTTAGTTGTCGAGTCTTTTGAAGCGGTTGAAGAGATTCGAAGAACATCAACTCGAGAGTCACGCTGAGTTGAGACACCTTCATTTACTTTGGACCTTTGTCCCGGATGAGCTTAGCAGATTCAAAGCACTCACTCTTCCATATTGACCTTTGCTCGAGATGGCCACATATGATATTCTTAAGCTTGAGAATCGAGTTGCTTGAATCTCTTCACATCAGCTGACATTCGGAGAAGGTGTGGTGAGGAACACCATTTTCCACAACATACGGAGATCGTTGTCAATTGCTTCAAGATGCATTAGCATTTTGTTCTTCGATGAGGTGAGTTCGTCCCATCAAGGTAGGACACCTCTGAGACCTTGATCATACTGCGGTCGACATAACTAAAACTCCGGTGGTTAAACCAAAATCACACGAACAAGGGGTACCTTGCTCGATACCAATTGAAAGTCGTTATATCGACTAGAGGGGGTGAATAGGCGATTTTATGAATTCTTCTTGAGGAATTTGCGGTGAGGAAATTCCTTAGCGAAGAACTACTTACAGCGGAATAAGTACTCGAAGTAAGCATAACAGAATACGCATAGTCATCATGATGAAATGAAGACAATCACGAATCTGAAAGCGTAATCACGAGGATAACACAAGATGAAGACAAAGCGGTGAAGAAATTGAGCGGGGAAATTGAGAAAGTCTTGATCAAAGTCTTCAAACACAGATATGAACAAACACTCAACACGATAATGAGGAAATGAAAGGGTTGAGAAATAGAACCAGATTAGGTTGGTGAAGACAATGATTTGGTAGACCAGTTCAAGCTGCTGTCTCGGTTATGCGTCTGGTTGGAAGCGGTGAGTATTTAAACTCGAGGACACACAGTCCGGACACCCGATCGCTGAGCACGCAGCTCGGGACACCAAGTCCTCACCGTATTCTCCTTGAACTAAGGTCACACAGACCTCGTCCAATCACTCGTGGTAAGTCTTGAGCGACTTCCAAACCTTCACAGACTTGGTCACTCGGCGATCCACAATTCCTCTTGGATGCTCTAGACCATGGCGCCTAACCGTCTGGAAGAAGCACAGTCTTCAAAGTTAACAAGCGTCGGATCACGCGGATCAATTTCTTGATGATGCTCAATCACTTTGGGTTTATGAGGGGTTTGGTTTTGGGTTTTCCTCACTCGATGATTTTCGCTCAAAGTCCTCGGAGGATGGGTTGCTCTTAAATGACAAGTGTCAAGTTCTCTCGGGCAGCCAACCAGCTAGTGGTTGTAGAGGCGACTATTTATAGCCTAGGGAGCAGCCCGACATGATAAGACATAAATGCCCTTCAATGATATGACCGTTAGGTGGATAAGATATTTTGGGACAGGTGGCGCGCGCCACCCATGATCGGAAATTTGAATATCAAATTCCTCGGGGCTATCATGTTCCTCATTGTGTAGGTAATCCGCCTGGCGAATTCCTAACTCCTCGGTCGAACAAATTCCTCGGTAACGGAAGAACTTCGTCTCATCCTTTGAAGAAATTGGTGAAGCGTATGAGATTTCAAAGGCTTCACTCGAAGGGATTGGTAGGTGTAGGATTTTGAGTTGAGCATCACATGGAAATTTTCCTTAGTATTTCCTCGACCCCTTTAACGATAAGGTGTTTCCTATGACTCAAGAAAGAAAATGAAACTCGAAAACAAAAGTCTTCACGCTTCATGTTCCTCAAATGAATACCAAGTCTTCAAGGTCACACCAATTTCTTCACTTTCAAAGTCTTGAAAGTCTTGAGAATATCAAAGTCTTCAATTGAAGAACTTCATTTTTTAAATTCGACTTTCTCTGTAAATATCAAACTCCTCATAGACTTATAGACCTGTGTACTCACAAACACATTAGTTTCTTAACCTATAAGTCTTCAATACACCAAAATCACTAAGGGCACTAGATGCACTTACATTATGGTACCCCAAGGGCTCTACTTTTGATCTCATTGGATATTACGACTCGACTATCTTGGTGATCGTGTGGACATAAAGTCAACATCGGCACTTGTCATTTCCTCGGACGATCTTTGATGCATTGGTCCTCGAAGAAGCAGAGCTGCGTATCCTTTGTCTCTGCGGAAGCTGAATACATTGCTGGCGGCTCGTGTTGTGCTCAATTGCTGTGGATGAAGCAAACTCTCAAGGACTCGGCATCAAGCGTGAAGAATGTGCCTCTCTCTTGTGACAATGAGAGTGCCATCAAGATTTCTCACAACCCAGTTCAGCACTCGAAGACAAAGCACATTCAGATTCGTCATCATTTTCTTCGTGATCATGTGTTGAAGGCGACATCTCCATCGAACACGTGAAGAACTGAAGAACAGCTAGCTGATATCTTCACTAAGCCCTTGGATGAGAAGAGATTTAGCAAGTTGCGGTGTGAGCTAAATATCTTAGAATCTTGAGCGTTCTTTGAAAAGGACACACATCCGACACTTATGCAAAATTGATGACTTAGATGTACAACACATGAAAAGCGTTTTCTTCAATCAATGAAGAATAACACTCTTAGTGTGAAGAAATTAATGAAGAATTTGATTCTCAGAACCCTCGACAATTATGCGCCGTGCCTGAAATCATCATTCTTATCACGGTGGGTCACGCCACCACCAAATTTGAAAATCTTCAATTTGAGTTTTCCTCGGTTTGAAATTCTTGATTTTCAAATTCTTCAACTTCGTTCAAAATCTTCTTTGTTTCCGTCGTCTTTCTTCATTGGCTATATGTAACATCCCAAATTTTGGAATGTTAATATAATTAATTGAATTCTTTGTTTGTTTGCTTGAGTGAATTAAACTTGAGTGAAATTTGAACCTTTTCAAAAACTTTTGAAGAGAGAATAAAATGACTTTCCTTCTCCGGTAAATTCAAATTCATCCTATTAAAATCAATGAGAAGATGACATGACTTCTTCAACTATAAAAATTTGAGCGGAGTTTTGCAATTTAATTCTTTCAAATATTTGCACTTGCTTCTCTATTTTTCTTCCCGAAATACCCGAAAATAAATTCTTGCAAGCAAGAAAAGCGGAGGAAAATGACCCTCCAAAATCAGGGCATTTTGAAAATATTGAGCCAAGAAAAACCAAAGTTTTTATTTAAAATTATTTGCAAAAAGAAATAAAGCCTTTAGGGATTTTCTGAAAACATTTTTTAAGTTTTATTTTGGCCGTGGAATAATGCTCATCATCTACATTTTATTTTTACGATAATTTTAGTATATAAAAACTCTTTATTCGAATTGATTTGATTTCCTTTTTATTGTTTTAGTTTCCTAATTCTAAAAATAGGAATGGAAGCGTTTTTATTAGGAAAAACCTGCTGGCCCATTAAGCACTTTCCTATTCTAGCCCAACAAGAGATCATCTCCTTCCTCTGTTTCCTCTCACGTTCTGAAGCTTTCCATATCCATGGAGGCGGGAAACTCCACCTTCGATCTCCCTCGTCTTTCCATCCCAGCGCCTCCCGAGACCGCCTATAAAACCCCCTCCTCTCCTCGTTCCATTTTTCCCATCACCACGCCCCCTCCTGCCCGTAGCCTTCTGCCACCGTCCTCCTTTTCCTGCCTAAAGCGCTCACGAGGAGCTCTCCTGGAACCTCCCATCGCCAGGCGCCACCTCCCCAGCGCCGACCCCTCCTCCGCCACCCCCCACCCTGCTTGGCGACCTCGCCCCCTCGCTTGAGCAGCCCTCCCATCGCCGTCTCCTTACTGCCATCTCTGCCTCACGTACAGGTAACTCCATTTCGTTTCAGATTGATTTCCGTAACAGATTTAATTCCGTTCTTGTTTAGCTTATAACTATTGATCTAGAAGTCAATGATGTTGATTCTTTTTGCGTTAGATCAAAATTTTCTTATAGTTTCAAAAATATATAATTTGTCTATGTTTGTATTTATAAAAATTGAGTTAGATCAGATTTGAATTAAAGCTTGTTTTGCTTATTCGGGAGTTTAAAAATAGATTTTTATTTGATTCTTTTTCTACTGATCACTAGTGATCATATTTACCAGTGGTAAAAACTTCAAAATTGTTTGAGTATTTTAGCTTATTGTTTCATGTAAAACAAATTCTGTTTTAGTTCTATTGAATTATAGCTACTTCTTTTCTATAGTTGTTTTAAATTATTTTATTTTATATTTCAGAAAGTTTATGTTTGGTTTCTATTAGTTAAACAGTAGGTGTTCAACAAGTTTTATATTTATTTTATTTTGTTATCGTGAAATCAATTCAAGTTAAGCTAATAACTTGCAATGGATTTCTCTACTATTTAACTCCCAATTGAAAATACTTTCAAAATAGCTTTATGAAAAAATACTTTATTTTTCTTTGTCTTAACTAAATTTATATTTTATTCTCTGTTATTTTAGTGTTCTATTTTCCGTTAGACAAAACTATTTTGTGAATGTTGTGAAGAAGACTCCTAGTTTTATTTGAAGTTCCTTGAGTTCTTATTAGCTCTCTCTTTTGTTTTGATTGTTAGTGTGAGTGCTTATGTGAGCGATATGTTTGTTATATAGATTTCATCGAGAGTGGCGAGTAGTCTATCAAGTTATTTC
>JAHIAM010019807.1:0-15140 GCA_021605205.1 Aegilops longissima
TTTTATTAATTTAAAAATAATTCCAATTTAAATTTTTCCATGAAATGACTGTCGGAGGTCAGCAGGGTGTCGAGTCAACTGACCTGGGACCCGCATGTGAATTAGTTTAACTAATTAGTTTTAATTAAAACTAATCCTAATTAGATTGGGGGTCCACTGTCATCGACCCGGAGGTCAGAGGGGCCTGGTGAGGTCAACTCACGGCGTCTAGCTGGCGAGCTAGCTGAGCAAGTGCTTTGCACTTCCGGGCTCAAATGGAGCAGGAGCACCTCTGGTAGCTAGAGGTGAGCAGGTGTTTGGTGGGGTCAGTTGGGTTAGTGGCGGAGTGGGCGCCGGCGGCACGAGGCCAAGGCTCGGCCAGAGCAGGTTAGGGTTAGCCCTCGGCGGAGTGATGGTTAGACTCGTTGAGTGTGGTGAGTCGATGGGCTTGGGTGGTCGATAGGTGGCCGGGCTGTCGGCGGCGAGTCCAGAGGGTTCAGGCGATCATCGACGGCTGTTGTGGTGTAAGAAGAAGAGCGGGAGGATAGAGGTAGCTAGGTTCACGTGAACCTGCGGGAAGCTCGTCGGGCGGTGGGTGGGTGCGTCGGGGCGATGGGGATCTCCCTTGGACTCGGCGAGTCGATAGTGCCTCGGGGGTTTTGGGCGAGGACTAGCTGGCTAGGGGTAGCAGGCTTGGGAGCTGCCAGACATGGCGGGAGGTGCGTGGGCGGCGGGGAACCTGGCGTCGGCAGTGGCGTGTGGCTGGCGTCGGCAGTCGGCGGAGAGAGAGGGCAGGGGAGAATGGGGGGGAGGTCGGGGAGGCGGCGTGGGTCGTCCAGCGAGGGTGAGGCGGGCGACCAGGCTGTGGCCGCAGCCTGGCGCCGACACCGCTGCTCTGGCCGAGCCAAACAGCTGTTGGCCGCTCTTGGGCTGGGCCGGAGTGGGCATTCTTGGGACAGTGAAGTGTTTCTCCTTTTTTATCTTTTCTATTATTGCAACTCTGTTTAGGATTTTTAAAATATCAAAACCTTTTCAAAATTTACCAAAATGCTCCTGGTCACTTGTTGGAATATTCCCAACATGAAACATTTTAGTTTAACAATTTTGAACACTTAAAATAATTTTCATAATTTAAAATGCTCTTTTCAAAAGCTTGTGATTTAATTATAGAACCCTTAGGTGACCTAGAAGATGTTCCACCTTCTTTGTCATGGATCCTAAACCCAAACAAAGAGGATGAGCATTTTGAAGGGCATTTGGTTCATTGAATTAAATTTTAGTAAACCCTAGTTATTTTAAGGGGGGTGAGGGGTTTCCTGCCTTCCCATTTCAAATTCAGATGAAAATAAACATGATGCACACCCTAATGCATGGTCTATCGGATGTGACACCCTTTGGTCTCTATCGTCGGGGCTCACGTCATGAGAACCTTGCGAGGTTTGCCTTGCCTTGATGTCTCCACCCCTCATGAGCCCTTTGGTGAGGCCGCTCCCAGGAGGTCTTGTAATCCACCTCACGAGGCTTGGCCCTACGAGGTCTTGAGTGCTCGTTGGTGAAGATGGGCCGTGCAGACCCTTCAGGAAACCATGCCGTGGGCGCGAGAGCAATCTAAAGGACCCCGTTCGAGCATCGACAATGACTACTCGATAGTTCGTTGTGCCATGCTTTATGGCTTAGAACCAGGACTTCAACGCGTTTTGAACATCATGGAGCATATGAGATGTTCCAGGAGATGAATTAATATTTCAAGCAAATGCCGGATTGAGAATGAAGTCTCCAATAAGTTCTATAGCTGCAAAATGGAGGATAATAGTTACATCGGTGAACATATACTCGAATGTCTAGGTACCACAACCACTTGACTCAAGCTGGGTTAATCTTCTTGATGATAGTGTCCTTGAAGAGTTCTTCAATCATGCCACCAAGATACAAGAGCTTCGTGATGAACTATAATATGCAAGGGATGGATAAGACAATTCCCGAGCTCTTCAATGCTAAAGGCTGCGGAGGTAGAAATCAAGAAGGAGCATCAAGTGTTGATGGTCAACAAGACCACCAGTTTAGGAAAAGGGTAAAGGGAAGGGGAACTTCAAGAAGAACATCAAGCTAGTTGCTGCTCAAGTGAAGAAGCCCAAGTCTTGACCTAAGCCGAGGTGGTTGCTTCTACTACAAAGGGACTGTCCTGGAGCATAACGCCCCAAGTATTTGGCGGAGAAGAAGGATGACAAAGTGAAAGGTATATTTGATATACATGTTATTGATGTGTACCTTACTAATGCTCGTAGTAGCACTGGGTATTTAATCTCCATTTGCTAATATTTGCAACTTGAAAGCAGAGGCTCAATTAGCGAAGATTGGCTAAGCGAGGTGCGATGCGCGTGGGAAATGGTTCCAAAGTCGATGTGATCATCGTGGCATGCTACCTCTACATCTACCTCAGGGTTAGTTTTAGACCTAAATAATTGTTATTTGGTGCCGGCGTTGAGCATGAACATTATATCTGGATCTTGTTTGATGTGAGGCGGTTATTCATTTAATCAGAGAATAATGGTTGTTCTATTTATATGAGTAATATCTTTTATTGTCATGCACCCTTGATGGCGGTGGTTTTACTAAAATCTTGATAGTAGTGATACACATGTTCATAGTATTGAAGCCAAAAGATATAAGTTTAATAATGACGTGCAACTCATTTGTGGCTTCTGCCATTTGGTCATATTGGTGTAAAAGCATGAAGAAACTCCATGCAGATGGGCTTTTGGAATCACTTGATTATGAATCACTTGATGCTTGCGAACCGTGCCTCATGGTCAAGATGACTAAGACTCCGTTCTCGGAACAATGGGCGAGCAAAGACTTGTTGGAAATAATACATCTTGATGTATGCGATCAGCAGTGTTGATGCTCGGTGGGTATCATTATTTTCTTACCTTCACGAGATGATTTGAGCAGATATGGGTATATCTACTTGATGAAACATAAGTCGAAACATTTGAAAAGTTCAAAAGAATTTGAGTGAATTAGAAAATCATCGTAACAAGAAAATAAAATTTCTACGATCTGATCGTGGAGGAGAATATTTGAGTTCGAGTTTGGTCTTCATTTGAAACAATGCGGACAGTTTGCAACTCACCCGAACACCACCGGTAATGGTGTGTCGAACATCGTAATCATACTTTACTAGATATGGTATGATCTATGATGTCTCTCACGATTCCGCTATCCGTTTGGGGTTACGCTTTAGAGGCGGCTGCATTCACGTTAAATAGGGCACCATCTAAATCCGTTGAGGCGACACCTTATGAACTGTGATTTGGCAAGAAACCCAAGTTATCGTTTCTTAAAGTTTGGGGCTGCGATGCTTATGTGAAAAATCTTCAACATGATAAGCTCGAACCCAAATAGAGAAATGTCTTCATAGGATACCCAAAGGAGACTATTGGGTACACCTTCTATCACATATCCGAAGGCAAGATATTGTTGCTAAGAATGGGCCCTTTCTAGAAGGGTTTCTCTCGAAAAGAAGTGAGTGGGAGGAAAGTAGAACTTGATGAGGTAATAGTACCTGCTCCCTTATTGGAAAGTAGTTCATCCAAATCAGTTCGATGATTCCTACACCGATGAGTGAGGAAGCTAATGATGATGATCATGAAACTTGATCAAGTTACTACAAAACCTGTAGGTGAACAGGTAAGATCCGCACCAGTGGTATGGTAATCCTGTTGGAAGTCATGTTACTTGACCATGGCGAACCTCACGAACTATGAGGAAGTGACGATGAGCCCAGATTCCAAAAATGGCTTGAAGCCATGAAATCGAGATGGGATCCATGTATGAGAACAAAGTATGGACTTTTGTTGACTTGCCCAATGATTGGCAAGCCAAAGAGAATAAATGGATCTTCAAGAAGAAGATTGGTGGCGGTAATTTCTTGTCTACAAAGCTCGACTTGTTGAAAGGTTTTGACAAGTTCAAGGAGTTGACTATGATGAGACCTTCTCACCGTGGCGATGCTTAAGTCCGTCCGAATCATGTTAGCAATTGCCGCATTTTATGATTATGAAATTTGGCAAATGGATGTCAAAACTGCATTCCATAATGGATACTTAAAGAAGAGTTGTATATGATGCAACGAAGGTTTTGTCAATCAAAGGTGCTAACAAAGTGTGCAAGCTCCATGATCCATTTATGGACTGGTGCAAGCCTCTCGGAGTTGGAATATCGCTTTGATAGTGGAACAAAGCATATGGATTTATCTGGACTTTTGGAGAAGCATGTATTTTGAAGAAAGTGAGTGGGAGCTCATGCATTTCGATATTATTGTGGATGACATATTGTTGATGGAAATGATACCAAATTTCTGAATAGCATAAAGGATACTTGAATAAGAATTTTTCAATGCAAGACCTCGGTGAAGCTGCTTATATATTGGGCATCAAGATCTATAGAGATAGATCAAGGCCTTAATTGGACTTACAAAGCACATACCTTGACAAAGTTTTGAAGAAGTTCAAAATGGATCAAGCAAAGGGTTCTTGCCTGTGTTACAAGGTGTGAAGTTGAGTCGGACTCAATGCCCGACCATTCGAGAAGATAGAGAAAAATGAAAGTCATTCCTATGCTTCATCATAGGTTCTATCATGTATGCAATCTGTGTACCGGACGATGTGTGCCTTGCTATTAGTTTAGCGGGAGTACCAAAGTAATCATGGTGTATCACTAGACATCGGTCAAGAATATCCGAAATACGAAAAGTACTAAGGATATGTTTCTCATTTATGGAGGTGACAAAGATCTAGTCATAAATGGTTACGTCGATCAAGCTTTGACACGATCCGGATAACTCTAAGTCACACGGGATCTATTTTATTGAATTGGAGTTATCGGGTTAGTGCGGTTCCAAGCGGGCGTCGTGGCGGGATCTCGTGTGAAGCGAGTACATAGCTGGTTGAGCGCGAATGAAGGAGTCTGAATGAAGGAGTTCATATCCGATCTAGGTGTCATACCTAGTGCATTGGGTCAATGAAAATCTTTTGTCACAATCTTTGGTGCAATTGCCTTGGCAAAGGAATCCATATTTCCAAGAACCAAACACATCAAGAGGCCTTCAATTCCATCCGTGACCAAGTCAAGGAGGGAGACATAGAATTTTCTAGATACATACGGATCTGAATGTTGCGAACCCGTTTACTAAGCCTCTCTCACGAGAAAACATGATCAGCACCAAGACTCCATGGGTGTTAGAATCATTCTTTGTAATCTATATTATTGACTCTAGTGCAAGTGGGAGCGAAGGAAATATGCCTAGAGGCAATAATAAATTTATTATTTATATTGCCTTATATCATGATAAATGTTTATTATTCATGCTAGAATTGTATTAACGGAAACTTAGTACATGTGTGAATACATAGACAAATAGAGTGTCACTAGTATGCCTCTACTTGACTAGCTCGTTTATGAAACATGGTTAAGTTTCCTAGCCATGGACAAAGGTTGTCATTTGATAAGCGGGATCACATCATTAGAGAATGATGTGATTGACGAACCATCCGTTAGCTTAGCGATGATTGTTTAGTTTGTTACTATTGCTTTCTTCAACATACATGTTCCTATGACTTGAGTTATGCAACTCCCGAATCGGAGGAACACTTAGTGTGCAACTCCCTTGGCCGTTGATGACGATCGGTATTACGAGTTTACGTGTTTTGATGTACGAAGGTTGTTAAGTCGAATATGATCCACGAACATGGCAGTCTCGAAATGGTCGAGACATAAAGATTGATATATTAGGCGGTATATTGGGACAGGAAGTGTTACGGGTGATTTCGGAGAAAGCGAGTCGGAGGTTACGGAACCCCGGGGAACTAGTGGGCCTAGATGGGCCTTAGTGGATAGAGAGAGGCTGCGGGGCAGGCCGTGCCTCCCTTGAATCCGATTGTACTAGGGAGGGTGGCGCCCCCTTTCCTTCCCTGTCCTCCTTCCGCCCCCTCCTAGTAGGACTAGGAAAGGAGAATCCTACTCCTACTAGGAGGAATTCCTCCCTTCAGCGCCCTAGGGCTGGCCGGCCTACCTTGCTCCGTTGTTGAAGTGGGGAGCACCCTAGAACACCAGAACACTGTCTTAGCGTGCGGTGCCCCCTCCACCATAATCCACCTCGGTCATATCGTCGTAGTGCTTAGGCGAAGCCTCTGAACTTCATCATCACCGTCATCATGCCGTCGTGCATCTGGCTCTCCCTCGACACTCAATGGATCGAGAGTTGGTGGGGCGTCACCAAGTTGAGCGTGTGCATATCACGGAGGTGCCGTACTTCGGCACTAGGATCGGTCGGATCGCGACGTATGACTACATCGGCCAGCGTTGTCATACGCTTTCTTACTTCTCGAGGGTATGTGGACTACACTCTCCCCTCTCGTTGCTATGCATCACCATGATAGATCTTGCTTGTGCGTGGAACTTTTTGAAATTACTCGTTCCCCAACACTACAAACACCAAAACTACTTGCAACTCCTGGACGGAAGGACGGGACTTAATAATCGGCGAGGTCATATTTAGGGCCCAATGTGTGGTAGTAGCTGTTCTTGGATCACGAACACATAACTTCAGTTCGAGGATGGTTTCAATGAGACAACCGACCATGTACTCCTACATGGCCTCTCATCCTTCCTTTACCAAATCGTGTTCACACTTAGCTCTCAACAGGTTGGACATGATGACCACATTCCAATTCATCCCCGATGAATCAGAACTGAGACAACTCTAAGCAATAGCAGGCATGAAAACAAGCATAAATGTGTAGCCACATCATGGCTCAAATAAATCCTACTCATGCTAGTGGGTTTCAACTATTTCTTGTGGCAAGCAGGTCATGCGAGAGAGAAAGTGGTTCAACTACCGCATCATGTAACAGTTGAAGCGTTGTTGTCCTAACGAGTAAAAGAGCAGGAGGAAGAATGGGATTCTATTGGAGTGATCAAGGGGTTTTGCTTGCACGCACGGCGATAGCATAGCTCTTCATCGGTGTCATCGAACACATCATCGGAACCACGTCTCTTGAGGCGACAATCAGCAAACAAGAGGAACACAATCAAAGTAATGCAACAATATGAGGCATGCATGTGACATGGCAATATCTTTGTGATTTGAGCTAATGCAGCTAGCAACAAGTTAAATGAAGTTGGTTTGAACCCAAGGTTCAAATTTAAACTCCATATGTGAAATTCAAATGCCATTTATTTGATTTCTCCAATTCAGCAACTATAAGTTGTTCCAACATGCATGAAAAAGTGCAGATGGACAGACTGAATTTTCTAATCATTTTCATATACAATTTATTTCATTACGAGTTATAGATTAATTTCTATGATTTTTTGAAGTTTAAATCATTTCCTTGATTTTTTGGTTATTAGAATTAAAAATCTAGTAAATGATTTACTACATCAACACTTGCGTTAGGATGATGTCGGCAAGTCACAGGGACAGCCAGTCAGCCAGTGGGTCCCTTATGTCGATGACTAACTAACTAACCTAGGTTAATTAGTACTAACTGGATTAGTTAGCTAGGCGGGGCCCGCTGTCGTGACCTAGGGGTCAAATCCTGTCAACTAGGTCAAACCCATCAGCGTGACACCCGGAGGC
This sequence comes from Aegilops longissima, assembly GCA_021605205.1. Classification (NCBI taxonomy): domain Eukaryota; kingdom Viridiplantae; phylum Streptophyta; class Magnoliopsida; order Poales; family Poaceae; genus Aegilops; species Aegilops longissima. The sequence goes on from JAHIAM010019807.1 coordinate 7,622, forward strand.
AGACCGGTGGAGCTGTCTTGAAATGCTGCTTGGCGACCAAATGGGCGCGAGAGGCATCCGTGATGCGGACACTCCCGATGTCAGTGGTGGTGGTGGTTGGTCCGGGGTGGCGGAATCATCGCGGCGACAACCTTGGCGGCTCCGAACTCGGGTGAGCTCGGGGTCATCGCGATGCGGGCATGGCGTGGGTTAGCTCCTCGTGCTCTCGCCCGGTTAACTAGATGGACATGATGGTTGGGCTGTTGCGTGGCGAAACCGTCGGCCCCGCGGCGGTGTGGGTGTGGTCGGGATTGCGTCGCGGCCAGAATGGAAGGAGGAGCGGTTAGTGTCTCGCGGTGATCAGGAACCACAGACAACGGGCTCGGGGAGGAACGGAGTGGGCAGGGCAGCGAGGATCTCCGCGATGGCGGATCGAGGATGAGCTTCGGTGCAGCGCCTTGAGATGAGCAATAAGCAGCCTTCGGCTGTTCGGTGAAGTTCATGGACACGGCCGGGGACGAGACGGTGGCTGCTCTCTACGTCGGCGCGAGCTTCGTGGTGCGTTGGCCTTTGGAAAGGCGAAGGAGAGAAGCGGGAGGAGAGAATGAGGTGTCGAGGGTCGAGTGGCGCGAGGAGGCTCTTGCGTCATTGGCCAGGCGAGGCAGGCGAGGGATGGTGGCGTGGCGAGCTCGGCGGTGTCCAGGTGTCCCTCCTTGCCTACTCGATAGGTGATGGCGGCACCGAGGCATGGGCTGGGCTGGCCGATTAAGTGGCCTAAGTGGGCTTCCTCTCTCTCTCTCTCTCTCTCTCTCTCTCTCTCTTTTCTAGTTTCCTTTTATCTTTTAGGTGCTTGTTTTTGTTTATTTAAAATACGAGAACACTTCTAAAAATCCTGAAAAATATTATGAGCACTATTTGAATTATTCTCAACAGCTCCCAATTACTTTTAGAATTATTTGGACATTTGAAAATATTTATAGCTTTTAAATGTCCAAATGCAAATCTATGATTTAATTGGTGACACGGATGACGAGAAAAAGTGCACTATTTTTGGCGAGGTTCAAGACCAATCCAAAGATGATGAACTTTTGTTGAGGGTATTTTAGATTCATTGAAAAGGTTTAAGTTGAGCCTGATTGAATTCCATTTGGTGCTAGGGTTTGAACATCCCCATTTCAAATTTCAAATAAATTAAGGCGTGATGCATGGATGATTATGCAACTATTTGCAAACAATTTCTAGGGCTGTGACAAAGGAAATGGTACATCGGTTTACCCATGTTAGGGCCACCTTACGGTGTAAACCCGACTCCTTCTTTGTGGTGGATTAGCCTCGAGGTGGGCTAAGGATGAACTAATCAGTCGAAGAACAACCTCAAGAGGTATGTTCTTGGGTGGTGCACTACAAAAAATACACTTCCGTGATGATCGTGTTTGTCACGATGGGTCGCGTCTTTTGTCATGCATGTACATCCATGACAAATTTATAACGAATCGAGATAGTCATACAATGTGCCGTAGAAGTGTTCCATGACATTCGAAAATTATCATCAGAAGTGTCCACTTCCATGACGATAAATCGCGTCACATAAGTGCTTTCATCAAGGGTGACCGACACATGGCATCCACCGTGAGACGCCGTTAAGCTATCGTCGGGTTTTGGATCCGATAACCCGTTAACAGCCCGACCAATGGGGATTTTCCCGTGTAAAATCATCATTGGTGGAGAAACTGCGATCGCTCATCGTTGGGACATATGTCATCCCTCATTGGACGAAGGCGCCTATGATACGTCGACACGTGACGCCATCAAGTTTAAATGGGGGACCAACTAAAACCCACATTTTGCGGACCATAATGGGCGGCCTAGCTAAAGGCCCACGGATCTTGTGGACCATAATGGCTTCCGACTAAACCCTAAATTTGTGGGCCATAATAGGCCGGCCAGTTAAACCCACAAGATTTTTGTGTGCCATAATGGGCGGCCGGTAAACCCACAAAATTCTTCGGATCATAATGGGCGGCCCACTAAAGGCCCACAATTTTTGACATTAATGGGCCGACCATGTAGGCCCAAAAGATTTTGAGGACCCTAGTAGGCGGTGAGGAGTCTGGACTAGGGGTGTCGGATGCGAACTATCATCCGGGGACTCCAAGACTATGAAGATACAAGATTGAAGACGTCCCGTGTCGGATGGGACTTTCCTTGGCGTGGAAGGCAAGCTTGGTGATCTGAATATGTAGATCTCCTACCATTGTAACCGACTCTTGTAACCCTATCCGGTGTCTATATCAGGAGGGTTTTAATCCGTGGGGCGAACAACAATCATACCATAGGCTAGCTTCTAGGGTTTAGCCCCTTGATCTCGTGGTAGATCTACTCTTGTACTACCCATATCATCAATATTAATCAAGAAGGGTAAGTATTACATCCATCAAGAGGGCGAACCTGGTAAAAATCGTGTCCCTTGTCTCTGTTACCATCCGCCTAGCCTAGTTGGGACCCCCTACGAGATCCGCGGTTTGACACCGACATTGGTGCTTTCATTGAGAGTTCCTACTTGCGTTGCCTATAGGCCCGATGGCTCCTTGATTTCAACAACGGCGGTCCAGGTGAGACTTTTCTCCCGGACAGATCTTAATTCGGGCTTTGCTTGGGCAATTCACTTGGCCTCTGGAGGAATCGAAACCGCCCGGCCATCAGGTCGAGTTGGAAAGCTTAATTATCGGCCGACATCCGCGGAGACTTGATCTTGACGGATCGAGCCACAACCAAATCGCCCGCCTGTCTCGATGGGCATGATCTAACTCGCCGCGAGCGGTGTCCGGAGGCGCACTAGTGTCCGCTCGAACATTGATTGAGCCAATCTCCGATCGAGGATGGTTGGTTGGACACCACCTCGGGGCTGAAATCTCTGATTAAGTCAAACACAATCCCTGTCGCTGCGAAGCCGTGACTCAGTGCTGGACTCCTCTCCGGACTCCGAACCCTCCGCGCCCGCCAATCGAATCCGATCGGGCGCGGTCATGGAGTTCTTCGCGGACATGTTTACCCGCCCTTTGGCGACATCCTAATTCACTAAAGTATCTCTCTTTATCCGGAGCCATGGCGGACTACGGTCGGGAAGGTTGGGATCGGGACGTCGAAGAAATTCCGCCACCACCACCCACTTCATGCCCTTTGTCAGCTTACGGCGTGCTCGATTTCGACTCGAACATCGGCGGTATGGGCGGCGATGTAGGAGACAACCATGAACCAGCGCCTATAGGATGCTGGACAACCACCTCATCCCATGATGTATACATGGTGGATACACCTAAAGGAAATGAAGGCGAGGAACAACGGGGCCTTCGAAGGATAAATCCCTCGGCAGTCAAAAACAGCGGCGCGAACCAAGTCCCGCCTCAACAAAACCCAGCCATAGAGCAAGGCGAACCGGTGGGCAGCGAACATGCTATCGAGCAATTCGAACAAGACAACTTGGATAAACAACCCGTCCCGGAAAACAGTCAAGGCGATCTCCGCGGACAAATTATTGGAACAGAATAACCTCCACGAGGCTAAATCGCCACTCGCGTAGCCTGAAAAAGCAAGCGGAGGCTCAAAACAGCGGAAGATGCACTCCAGAATCAGATGGGTAAGTATTCAAAACCCTGAACAAATATGGCGACAACCCGAACAAAAACTACCCAAAGAAAACTACTGGAATTTGATGAGGGCCATAAACCCCACAATCAAAAAGTAAGAAACCACCGTCGGATGAACGACCCCGGCAAAAAGCGGCAAATGGCGCCACACAACCCGATGCATAATCGCAGATTCACATCAAAGGATGGCCCGATTAGGTCCGTCTATGGGCGAAAGCAAACTCTTCAAAGCAATGCAACCGCCAAATATCCGAACATGGCACACCCAAATTGAGGCCCGCAAGTTGAGCAGATATGAAAAGAGTACGCCTCAGTGCGGCGTCGTTCATCTGCTGAAATTTAACGATCTGCGATAGCGATGGCTGTTAGCGGCGTGGAAGCAGATCTAGGAGGGTAACGGTGGCGGCGCGGTGGGCGAGACGTCGTAGGCGCGGCAAGGTGGGCGACGGGGATGGAGCGAAGGGCGGGATGCAAGGATCCGGTCGAGCGTGGATGGAAGTCGATCTCTTGTAATGGGCGGCGTCGGTATCGCTCGGCATGGTGGAGGGAAAGCGGTGGATGGGGTGGCGGCGGAGGAGGCTGGGGTGGAGGGTGTTTTGGCGCCCAGATACAAATGGGGAAAAGGGAGGTAGAGGGAAGGGGGAACCATGTATTCAGCGCTTGTCTCAAATGCAAGGAAATTTACAAACTTAGCCCCGTTTCAAATTTTACTACATCACACAACATTAGTCGGTTGGGGATATGGCGGATCTCCATGCAAATATTTGCGGCGGAGTTTGTTTTTGGCGCCCGTGTATGAATATGAATCGGGAGGAGTCGATTTTGTCGAGACACCTGTGTTTTAGCGCCCAGTGTATGAATCCGGGTGAGGCGGTTCGTAAAGTTTGGGTGAAATTACAAACCTACCCTATAAACCTATAGAAATCCAGCAGATAGCTTTGCGTGGCGGGATAGGCGGTAGTGATTTCCATCTGATTTTGGTTTGGGATTCTGCGACTTTCCCGTTTAGTTCAAATTTTGCAGTGCCGTTTACGTGCCAACTCAATCGAATCCCGTTTGTATTCTATTTTTTTGGGAGGATCCATTTTCAATTGGAATTACATTCTATATACATCATTTTTATATATACTTTCAAAAGCACAACACCATTTATACATAAATATGGTTTACAAATGGCATGATCTCAGATTCATAAGGTTGTATCCATCAATTTGGATTTTCAAATATTTGAAACCACTTCATGTTGAAATCAATGTATGCATTCCTAGCTAATGTCTCCAATTAATGTATGTTTCATGCGGGTTTTTAACTTCTCAAACATGTATAATGTGTTTCACACGCAACATATAGTGTAATCCCGTTTAGACATTAATTGCATATAAACCATGCATTGTTTGTAATTGAAGAATCTATGGATCACCAATATTGATAAACTATATAACATTACGTGTGCCCAAATTCAAATGAATATGCATGTTTGATACACCAATTTGCGTTATGATATTATCGATGCGTGATCTCGGTTTAAATATTTGAATCCCTTTAATCCAGGATATTCGTCTCATATAGCTATCACTCATGCTTATATAGGACTATCTCTCGGACCTATCTGCGTTCATCGTCTCTCGGTATCTCTCGTTCTACCTTTATGTAAACAATGATCTTTTATCTTAAGTAACACTGCGCGGTACTCTCTCCTCTACCTTCATCACTCTATCTCTCTCTAAGTATATCTAGCTCCCTGCTATGTGTCTCTAACTATGATTCTCCATGTGGAATCTCTTTCTCTCACACAAACACAAAACTTTGTCTCCGGGGTCTCATTTCTCTCTACTATTCCCATGTGTGCCACTCGCACACCCCTCATCTGAGATGTCTTTCGCTCCTTAGATATGAGAACCTACAACTCTTCCTCTTCAATATCTCTTTCTCACACACAAACACAAACTCTGTCTCCGAGGTCTCATATTTCTCTATTGTTCTCTTGTATGTAGCTCCACACCCTCTCTCCCTAGAGATATCTTCGTTCCCTCATATGTCTCTCTAGCTATCACTCTCGTTGTGAAATATCTTTCTCTCTTGCGGACACAAAACTCCGTCTCTCGGATCTCATTTCTCTCGATATCTGTTTATGTGACTCACATGCACCCTCTCTCTATCTCTCACACCCACACACCTTGATCCACCGACTCCTATCTCTAATGCACACTAGCTAGCATCTTTATCTTTCTATTTATCTGTTTCTCCATCAACCTTCTTTCTCGCCCTCACTCTTGATTCCTATCCACCTTTACATATGTTTCTCTCTACATGCAGTCAAGTGCCCTCTCACACACTATATAACTTCACCCTTTGAACCACCCGGGTCATCTCCAACACCCAAACTAGCGGATGTCCCTCTAGCTAGCATCTCCATCTCGTATCTATCTGTAGTTTCTCCGTCAACATTTCTTTCTACTTGGTCTTGCTTCCTATCACCCACACTATATATGTCTCTCCATACATATGCATTTATAGGTTGATCTCTTTTGCACAATCGTTCGCCTCACCCCTCTACTGCCCATAGATGCATGCTCCAGCCCCAACTATCTCTTAAAGACAAAACACATGCTCAATTGTGGGCCTTCTTCCTGCATTCTCACATGCATGCATATTGTCATCGATCCGTCTCTCCCATGTCGTTGATCTTATGACTTATGTCTTCTTTCTTTATCTCGATCATGTGGCCTTTACATCCGTATACATGTATACCTCTCACACATCACGTTCAAGGTCTCTATGTCTCCATACATAGTTAATTACCCTCAATCCTACCAACATCAAATCGTTCTCCTCTTTTGTGAACATAACTTCCCTTTGGATGGGTAAAACACACACTCACTTAACAATCTCCTTCTAGCTACCCCCAGCGCCTCTCCTCTTCCCTATATCCCGAAACAATAAGACCATCCCTTTGTTTAATTCCCTTACATACCATCGATATATAGTAGTCTTCCTCGGTGTCTCTCGAACAAACACGTTTCTCGATGGACTCCTCTCACGCATACCTTCTCTTCTCTCTCTCGGGCATTTTCTCTCTGCACCCATCGTTGGTGGCCTCGCCATACAATCACCTCTCTATGATGAAGCCATGCACATAAATTACATCCTCCATTGAGGACCACACACACACACACACACACACACACACACACACACACCACACACACACACACACACACACACACACACCCCCACCCCCACAAGACCACTCTTCTCTCTCTCTCACACACACAAACACAACCACCGCCAGCACCCCCACACACATAGACTCCATCTCTCTCTCTCACACACACACACAAACTAGACTCCATCTCTCTCTCCCCTCTCTCTCTCTCACACACACACAACACCACACACACACACTAAGACTCCATTCTCACACACATCTCTAGCGGAGCATTTGTTTCCTACCCCTTCATCCAACCTTACCCGTATGATAAACAATCACCTTTATTTACTTGCATAACGGACAAATTCCACTTTACTTTAGTAGTCAACAAACTTATCATTTGTACCCTTATAAAAAAGAGTTGGCGATGATGGTGTGCCCAATCTTATGTCTGAATCGTATGATCTATATCTTACGGATAGAAAGCAAACTATGATAATTTTACAAAATATACCTCTCTCCACATCATTATCTCCCATAACCTCATTGTTCAGCAATTAAAAGGAATAAGTCTGGAACAATCTAGCATACATGGTGTCCGCTGCCGTCTGCGGCGGTCCATCCCAATGCCTCCGCCCATTCCGACCACTAGTCACCACCATGCTCCCTCCTCGCCTTATTCTCATCTTTCATTTTATTGATGACATTCTCGAGATACCAGTTTTCGATAAAATTCTCGAGA
>JAHIAM010019808.1:0-14675 GCA_021605205.1 Aegilops longissima
AATCCGAGCAAGTGGATCATGCCGTGCTCGAAGTTACAACAGGACCTCTCCGTCGCATTCTCGACCAAGCTGAGCACACACCGTCGAGAGCGATCAAGTTCCTCAAGGTCCGATGGTCGATCAATCGAAGCGCGCCTCTTGGGACGCGAGGATCGCCTGCGAGATGAATACCCCGAGTTGTTTCCTTCTACCTCCTAAATCTCGGGACGAGATTTCTTGCAGTGGAGGAGAATTGTGACACCTGGATAATTAAGCTACAGTAACCTTCTGCTAAAGATGCCATGTCGTCACATTACTATTGCTAATCTCTGCTTGATCCAAATCGCAATTCAAATTCTAAACCAAGTTTAAAGTCAAAATTCAAATCTTGTCAAACATGAAAGCTAAAATGTTCAAAGTGTGGCAAATAATCCCAGGATATTTGTCATGTTGAAACAACATTTTTATAATGTGTTTAAATGCTCTGAAATGAACAAAACTGGGCTAGTTGTTTAATTTATAAAATTATAAAAGAAAAGTAAAAGAAAAGGAGAAAGAAGAAAACGGCCCCGACCCCGCCTGGGACTCGGCCACCCGACCGGACCAGCTAGCCGTCCCAGCAGCACAGCCTGCACCCCCTCCCATCTTGTCTTCCCCCCTTCTCCTGTTTGACCGACCCGCGCCCTGATCGCGTCGTTCGCCTCGCCCCCACGCCTCACGTCATCGATGGGTGGATAAGGCCTCAGCGCCCGCCTCCTCGGGCCCCCTCCCCTTGCCCCTCATGTTTCCCTCGCCCTCTCCGCCTCCCTCTTCCCAGATCCGATAGGCCATGCGCTTGTGCGCCCATCACGCCACCTCACACCGCCGTGGCAACGTCGACCTCGTGCCTCACCGGCGTGTCCAAGCACTCCACCTCCTCGACTACATTCCCCAACAAGCCGTTGGATGCCGGACGCCTCATGAGCGCCTTGGCGGTGTCTGGACTAGGGGTACTCACCACATCGTCTCCCAACCAGCTGGATCGGGCCGAGGATCCCAATGGCGGTTCATTTATGGGCCACTTTGGGAAGCCCATGCACGATACAAGGAGGATTCCACAAGACTTGGCGCACAAGACAAGGACTCCTCTAAGCCCTAGGCCTACGGTGCATATATAAACCGAGGCCAGGCTAGTCAATAGACAATCACATATTCATTACTACAATCTCATGGTAGATACATGTACTCTATACTACACCCATATCAATACAATTAAAAGCGAGGATGTAGGGTATTATCTCTTTGAGAGAGTCGAACACAGGTAAAACCACATGCCCATGTTACCATTGCTCCAAGCGCCTAGCTTAGGACCCTACTACGAGATCGCATGATATAGAACCAACATTAGTGCTTTCACTAAGAGCTGCTGATAGTCGTCATGGTGCGATGGGAATTCAGATCGTCTCGGTAGCGATCTCGCGTTAGAACCGAGTTTTATTATCGATATCGGCATCTTAAGTCTGGCTCATTTAGTCACCTTGCACGACCGAGGACTGCGCTCCATCTCAGTTCATTATGTGTGGGCGAGGGCCTTCATCATCAACTCGATCTCTATCAAGATCTTGGAGAAATCATCGGCGAGACTCGGGGCTCAACATCAACATTGCCTCGGCGACCATGCTGTTTTCGGACAAAAACATGTATCGCTGCCACCGCCTCCTTGAGTGTCGCTTTGATGATTCGTTTGGTGGAATTGTGCGGAATTGAGCGTACAACAACGCTGTAAAATTTCATCGCGTTCCGATGGAGGAATCTTCGGTGATCTATGATATACTGGAGGCCTGTCGAGTCCGGACGAGAACCTGGACGAGTTTAAGGAGTGGTCTCCAGAGCCTAGCTCGGAGGTTATTTGGAAGATCCAACCGTTCATCTTCTGCGGAATTTTCCATATCAACCACCCCTCAAACTTTCAGCTCGATCCGACCGTTCGAACTTCGGGAACCTTCCGATTAGTGCATCACTTTTCGGATTTGTTTTATCTTGGAATACAAATCAACTTGAGTTCATCTTTCTTCATGAGCGGATATTGGACAACCTTTTTTGGAAGATTCCCTTTCTAGGGTATTGTGTTTTGTTTCCAAACACATGCTCACAAATTTTGCTCCTTTTCGGAGGTAATCTTCACCGTCGCGCCGGTGTCAAACCAGCCCTTGTTGCACGTCTGCCGACCTACGCTAGACAAATCATCGCTTCATCAAGCCGAGCCCAACCTTATCGGATCATCAGTTCGGCAAGCTGAACAAGAGTTCGGTGTCGCGAAGGCTAAATTATCACCAACATCGTCGCTGCTCAGTCACTTCATCAATCTGACCGCGTCACAGGTTATGACCAGCGTCGGCATGGCCGAGCCGTAACTTCTTCAAACCGATGTCTGCCATGCCGAACCGCTTCAACACCTCGTGCGGCATGGTGGCTGCACGTCACCATACCGCCTCGCTCGTCACCTCATACGGACCGGGGCCGCCATCTCTTCATCGGCATACTCTAGAGACTTCGACATTACCAGCCGACCAGCTTCATCACATTAGCTTGTCGGGGCTTTGCCTCAGTGAGCCAACCTTTGCCACATCGCCATGCCGTCGCTTCCTCGCCCATCGGCCAATGGGTGTGCGGATCGAGTCCCAATTTTGGAAGTAACATTTCTTGATTGCTACAACGGATAAACCAGGTGCTATTAATCCTAGTAATTTTTCTTACTTGGTTTTATTTTTCGAGGAATTATTACTCGGTTTGTTTCATCATCTGTACACATATACATCAAATGATGGCCACATTAACGATGGTTGCGTGATGGTTCGATCGAGTTTCTCATCCATGATTCGTGAACGCCTCATCGAGGACTTGGACTGCCACATGAATCTGAGGCTTTGTCACGTCGGCGCCCTTTACGACATTGGATCGACCTTGAGCCACATCTCTTCAAAAAATTATTTTGCGTAAATTAATTATGCGAGTTATATATATATATATATATATATATATATATATATATATATATATATATATATATATATATATATATATATATATAATTGACACTATTTTACATGTGTAGGTGTCGACTTTATTTGATCACGCGTCCCTTTGTGGCAGACGTTGTTGTCCCAATCGCGTAAATCGCTCATAAGATCACCTTGTTAGTTGAATTGCCATACCGACATGTTCGGTTGCCTTGGGGACTTTGGCATCATTGAGAGAACTCTACCTCATCGAGTGTTCGGCATGCAGGCATACTTCTTTATTCTGACTTTGCATAAATTATTAATTATGCAATGAATTTTTAATTTATTAGTATTACAACTATCTCACTTGCACTAATTCACTGTACCGGATAAATGATCCAAGTTGGGCAGCCTGTCACCTCGGCGTACCGATGTACCATGTCACCTTGGCTGGACCGAGGCTCCATCATCACTTCATTAACCCACGCCGGGAGTTCGGCGTCACTCTTGCCCGCCTGCTCCGTCGTCTCGGCCGGACGGGGTTCCACCTCGCCACATTGGCCGTGCTATGTCGCCACTTGGTGCCGAGGCTCTTCGCTCCGCCACCTCGGGACCGGCTTGAGGCTGGGACCTCATCCGCTTAGCTCGGGCCGAACATCGACACGAGCACATTAACCAGCTAAATCGCTTCCATGCTCAGTTTTTTATTCTTGTTCGGTTCGACCAAACATTATATTTGTGTTAAAACTCAGTTTGTCAACAAACATTGTTTGTTAAAACACTTCCGTTCCCATATTAGCGGGGCTCTTAAATTTATATGAGCTATTTTATAATAAGTGTTCTTCTTTTAAGTCATTGCAAAGTCTTTTTCTACTGCTTTCTCGACTCGAGTGTGTGGTCAATGCGGATGGCCTAGTTTCTCTCTAAAGCCACTTTCGAGTTTGGTTTGCTAAAGTGGCCTTGGAAACGCCTCCGCTTCGGGATAGGGAGGTTGAAGCGAAGGCTGACCCACTTAAGTCTCTGATCGGATGTGTCATGTTAAAGCACAGCGAAGCACAAAAATTTTTAAGACCAATTTTGGGATTGGCACTAAAATCTTGATTTAGTCAGCGTCAAGCTTTTACATAAGTTTTGGCTTTTCAAGCTTATGGCACTTTTAGCTGTTTGTATGTTTTCTTTCGAAGCGAGACATCCTCATGTTGCGGTGCCTGCATAATAATTCATTCGGAGATCTTTTTTGACCCACAACTCGGCATCTTTCCCTTGAACTACACCTCGGCATTGACAAAACATCGCCACATCGGGACTAGTTTCCGAGCATTGCAATGCAGACGCCTTTAAAGCATTGGCAATATTAGCGGGGGCTGGACTACAGCCGAACCCACAAAAACCAAGATCGCATCATAGAGTCCTTGGCAAAAACATTCTCATTATCTTGCTATATATGCATCGGTTTGAATTGTGTCTTTGGTCAATAGTTAGGTTGCCCGACTCCTGTGCTTGCCTCCTACGTTTCGCTTTGTTCGGCTAGGTGTGCAAAGGGAGAACCACTACGATTGTGCTTCCAGCTCGTATGGTTAAGCGTCTCAGTGGAGAAAGCTGAAAACTAACTGTAACAATAAGCGTAAGCTGGTCAATGATCCGATGACCGTGTTAAACTATAAGATCGATGGAGGTCACCCCGTGTGAAATGACGGGCCGTTCATAACATTGGTCGAAGTGTTTATGGCTTGACCTCGGCTATGGCCGAACACTAACCGGGGGCTCGTAGCTAGCTTACCCAGTTTAAAGCTCCTATGACTAAAGTGAAAGTTATAAAGCCCGCATATTTGATTGCCTCGTTTCTGCCTTCGGGCACCGAGACGTCGGCTAAGGGTTGTTTTGTTATTACGAAAATGTAAGTGCATCTAGTGCCCCTTAGTGATTTTGGTGTATTGAAGACTTATAGGTTAAGGGACTAATGTGTTTATGAGTGTACACAGGTCTATAAGTCTCGAGGTTTGATATTCTGAGAAAGTCAACCCTAAAATGAAGTTCTTGATGAAGACTTTACGAAGACTTTGAAAGTGAAGAAATTGGTGTGACCTTGAAGACTTGGTATTCATTTGAGGAACATGAAGCATGAAGACTTTTGTTTTAGTAGTTCCGTTTTCTCTTTTTTGAGTCATAGAAACACCGTCTTGTTAAAGAATAGAAATACTAAGGAAAATTTTCCATGTGATGCTCAACTCAAAATCCTACACCTACCAATCCCTTGAGTGAAGCCTTTGGAAATCTCATCTGATCCAGTCAATTTCTTGATGTGAGAGACAAAGTTCTTTTGTAATTGAGAATTTATTCTGCCGGAGTTAAAATTACTGAGTCTGGATTTCCTACGATGAGAACATGATATACGAGGAATTTGAGAGTCAAATTTCCGACCGTTGTTATCTTGTCTTGACTGTCCCAAAAATATCTTATCCACCTAATGGTCATATCATTGAAGGGCATTTATGTCTTATCATGTCGGGCTGCTCCTCGGCTATAAATAGCCGCTCCCTACAACCACTAGCTGTTGGCTGCTCAGGAAAGCTGACACTTGTCATTTGAGAACAACCCATCCTCTGAGGACTTTGGCGAAAATCATCAGTGAGGAAAAACCAAACCCAAACACCTACAAACCCAAAGTGATTGAGCATCAGAAGAGATTGATCTGCGTGGATCGGCCTATTACCTTTGAAGAATGTGCTTCTTCAGACGGTTAGGCGTCATGGTTTAGAACATCAAGAGGAATTGTGGATGCTGAGTGACCGAGTCTGTGAAGGTTTGGAAGTGCTGAAGACTTACCATGAGTGATTGGGCCGAGGTCTGTGAGACCTTAGTTCAAGGAGAATCGGTGAGGACTTGGTGTCCTAAGCTGCGTGCTTTCGGCTGGGTGTCGGGTTGTGTCCTCGAGTTTAAATACTCGGCCGCTCCAACCAGGACGTACAAGCGAGACAGCAGTTGGAACTGATCTACCAAATCATTGTCTTCACCAACCTTCTGGTTCTATTTCCTCAACTCTTTCATTTCCTCATTCTTTGTGTTGAGTGTTTGTTCATATCGTGTTTGAAGACTTTGGTGAAGACTTTCTCAATTTCCTCGTTCAATTTCTTACATCTTTGTCTTCATCTTGTGTTATCCTGTGATTACGCTTTACGTACTCTGTGATTGTCTTCATTTCATCATGATGACCATGCATGATACTGTATGCTTACTTCGAGTACTTATTCATGCAAGTAGTTCTTGCTAAGGAATTTCCTCACCAACAAATTCCTCGGTGAAGAATTCATAAAATCGCCTATTCACCCCCTCTAGTCGATATAACGCACTTTCAATTGGTATCGAGCAAGGTACTCCTTGTTACGTGTGATTTAGTTTAACCACAGGGTTTAGTTATGTCGACCACGATATGAAGAAAGTGACATGCTCTATCTTTGTCGGTCATGATTATCCCAAGTGGAAGGCCATGATGAGAGCGCCTCATGGCAATGAACAGCGGTATGTGGATAGTCCTTGAGATTGGTCTTACCGATCTATGCAAGAAGGTGGGCTGATGACATTCGCAAGTACACTCGACTTGACATCATGGCGAAGGACATCATCATTCCTGCCTATCGGAGATGAATTGAGGCGCATTATGCATCTTTGCAATGCAAAGCTTATCTAGGACCGAATCTCGAAGTCTATGAAGGTCATCGAACTCGTCATGATCCCTGGTTTGTGGACTTCAAAGAATCACTCAAAGCGATGACTTTGAACGGAATCATCATCTTACGCACCATGTCTCATGGCAAAAGGTGCTCGAGTAACCAAATGTTCCTCATCTAAGTCTAGTGATGATGAATCGATGATGATTTTGAACCTAGCTATACCAAGCTTGTTTGTATTGCACCAAACAACAACATGCCTTGGAAAGGTTCAAAACATGTTAGGTAAAAGTGATGATATGTTGAGTGAAGAAATGGATCGCACTAAAAGCCACGATTGAAAATCTTGAGACTTAGGTCTAGGTTTGACAACCTTCAAGGTCATCATAACACTCTCTTGTCGATCATGAGAAGCTTTCTTATGAATTTCTTCAAAAGCAAGATCTTGAAGCTAAGAGTGAGTTATGAAGATCTTCGAAGGAGCGCGATTCACTACTTGCTCAACAAATCGGTAGCTTCTCGGGAAAATTTGTTCCTCCGTGCTTAAAGTGCATTGAGCGTGAATCTGCTAATTCTTCATCTGAATGTTCAAATGCTTCACTTTACAAATTCTTCACATGTCCCTGCTTTCACTAATTCCTCATCGAGGACATTGCTAGTATCCTTGATGATCGAGGGCTGAAGGAATTGTACATGAAGAGCATGTACAAAAGCCTCAAAGGGCATCGAGACTCTTTGTGATGTGCTAAAAGCAGATCCTCAACGAAACCCTAGGAAAGAGGGTATTGCCTTTGAGAGGAAACTCAATGTTGATGGAACATATTGGAAGCTGAGCAATACCCCAAAACCTTATGGAGTTCTTTGCAAAGGGACCTCCGAGTTGATCCATCTAACTTATCGGCTTTACATGTGAATCTCCTCATTCTTGATGAGTCATTTGACTCAACTATAAACTGTTCAAAAATCGGAATGGTGAAGTATTTGCTAGATATGTTGGCACTAACTACAGGAGCGGTTCTCCAATGAAGAAACATGGGTTCCCAAGAAGTGCCTTGAAAGTCTTCGGTGAATGTCCTCATGACACCACAGTGAAGAATAGGAACCCCAGATCAAACTCTTCATATGGACCAAACTCTTCATATGGATCCAAGTCCTCATCTGGACCAAATTCCTCACATGGATCAAATTCCTCAAAGGATCAAAAGTCCTCATATGGTTATCATCGTGCTAACAACTTCTGTTTGTGAGTAGAGCTAAGAGCTATGAATATGTGCATTATTCTTCAAGCCAATATGTCGGGAGGCTGATCGTAACCCACGAACACCTATGGGACAGCCGGACGAGCCCCTTTCGGTTCGATTGGGGCGGAGGTGCCATGAAGAAGCGGATCGGCAAGCACACGAGCGGTTACCCAGCTTGAGCTCTCAGGAGATAATACCCCTCTGCTGCTTATGCGATTGTATTGTGTTCTTGCTAGGGACCACAGAGCTACAAAACCTAGCGTGAGTGTCTCTAGTTTGAATGAGTGAACCCCTCTCGTTGCGCATGGGCCTCCTTTTATATGCTCAAGGGGTCACCAACAGGTGTAGCGTAGAAGCGAGCAAAAAGGAAAAAGGACTCGGGTTGGTACAGCTACTTATGCGGTGTATTCTACCTAACTCGGCGGCAAGGACAAAAGCATTAAATGCCGTCCATGTCGCCCTAAGCGATTACTGAGGGACGTCGGGAGCGCCACCACTTGCCCGATGGCAATCTTGTCGGTCCGCTTACTGCTGCTCTCCGTGGCTGCACTGACCTCTTGACCTTGGCGCTGGAATGATCCCATGGCGACACATTGGTGGATGAGCTGGGCGGAGATGAAGAGTGGTTGCCTGCCACGACAAGCGCCTTGCCATGGCTGAATCCTTGTCGCGTCCAGGAAGCTTGTAAACTTACGAGCCTTCGGCATGCTCCTCTTGCGGGGTCTTGTCTCCTATGTGCCTTGAGTGGCCTTCGGCAAGCTCCTCTTGCTGGGGCCTTGTCTCCTTGGCTTAAATACTTTGTTTTGAATGGCTCGGAGGAACCATGGAGGACCTTGCGTCACTAGGCAAGCCTTGCCTTGAGGTGCTGCTGCGCCCGTGCGAGTTCGGGATACTAGGGTACCCTACTCTAGTACACCGGCAGAGCCCGACTGGGCCACCTACGGTGCGGCTGTTGGGCGGCCCAAAAACAGTCTGCGAGCACGCGCCTAGATCACGCCGTAACTTGCCTGGACCCACCACGTCCCCCACAGACAGCCGCGCTGAGCGTGGCGTCGTGGGAGAGATCGTGGGGGTTTCTTTTTTTGGCAAGCGGGCGTCCGCCCTCTCCCTCCTTATAAGCAGGGAAGCAGGGGCAGATCGCCCACCTCGCCATTCTTTGTCCAATCTTGAAAACCACCGCGCTCCCCTTCTTCTCTAGTCAGAAGCAGGCGCTCCGTCCCCATCGCCACCGGCGCCATCAACACCGTCGGTCTCCTCCACCACCTCCGCCATGGCTCCAAAAAGCCGATAAGGGAAGGGTGTGAAATCGGCCGGCCGGCCAGATGCTCGCGTCTGCGAAGGAGGCGGGCCGTCTCCCCAGCTCGGCGCTTAAAGGCTGAGGAGAACTATACTTACAGTGCGGAGGCAGGCGCATCCGGCGCCGAAGGTACTCCCGGCCGCTGCTTGTGAACTAGCCCCAAGCTGGGTACCCTTCTTCGCACTTTTCTTCTATTGCGGGCTCTGCCGCCCTTCTCTAATTCTTCTTACCATGGCAGTTTCGCACACCTTTCTTGGAAACTTTGTCGAAATCCACCCAAGCGTAGCCCTCTTAGCCACTTCTTCATGCCCGAGTTGAGAGGAGAGCCACTTAGGAGGATTGCTTGGATCTCGAGGATCGGCGCAAGAAAAGCCTATCTGAAAGGTGAGCTCCGCGGCAAGTGGGAGGTGGAGAGCGATTGGTGTTGGATCGTCGAGGAGAACCGCAGCCCTTCACTGCCGCGCTAAACCCCAATAGTCTTGGCACAGCGATTGGAACAACTTAGCGCGGAAGATGCTAGGTTGAAGATTCTGTGACCGGATCTTGCGCCTCGAACTTGCGGACTCACCGTAGGCGTGTTGGCGCAGATTTCCTAAATCGCCGCGCTCGCTCCCTTGCGGAGAGAGGAGACCTGCATGGGAGTTCAAAATCTGGCGGACATCATGAGGCTCGCCGGGCCTCAACTTCAATTTCCTGTCTTGGAGTTGGATGCGATTGCTAGAGGTGTTCAAGCACGACCCGATCACCCAGTGGTTTAGGTTGCGAAGTCGTCCCATTTGCAACTCTTGGCTCGACGCATCCGTGCAATGAATGCCGTTATGCGGTTCGCATGGGATCGTTCAACTGGCAAGACCTTCCGCGCGTCGTCGCGGATTCTTGACAACTTGGAGGAAGTGCGGTCCCCACGAGCAGAAGACTCACCGTGACACCAGCGGCAGATGCAGCGCGCCCCACGCTGGAAGGCGGCACTTGCCTGGCGCTCGGTTCACCGTGGAGGAGAGCGGCGGCAAGCCTTAGGCGAAGGGAGTTTGCGGGGAGCTTGCTGAACCGAGCCGAGTCGACGAACCCGCCGGTGCTTCCCCCACCATCTAGCACTGCCGCCAAGCAGGCCCCGCTCCACCAAGGCGTCTCCATAAGACCGGAGGCAGGCAGAGGCGAGCGACCAGACACCAAGCGCCGCAGCCGCTCTACGCAACAAATCTTTTGCCAGAGGAGCACCACCGCTACCAACAAGCGGCGGGATCCTCCCGAGCCACCGCTGCAACCCCTGCGGTCAAGAAACTACTCCTCCGCCTCTTACATGCCGAGGCGAGCAGGTGATCTCTCGCGCTCGGCTCGGCGAGGAAGAAGAAGAGTAGCTTCTATGTTGCTTGTATTTCTTCAATTTTGTTGCTCGTCTTGTATCGATTTGCTTCATCTGAACTCTTTCCTTTTGAGGGGCCGAAGGCGTCGAAGAGCAAGACCCGGTGGTTGTCATGAAGGCGATCCCAGTAGCCTTGAGGCGCGTCAGACCCCTTAGGACCAGCAACCCTTCCTCAGCAGCCACGGCCCAGCGTAAGTATATGGTTTACTTTTCTTTGTTAGGCGTGCATGGGTGCTCCTTCTTTATTGATATCATTTGTCGGTTTGTGTAGGGCCGGGCAGCCTTATCAGGGGTGCGGAAGCGCTCCCGAAATTCCATACTGCTTCGACTCGGCCAAGGGAGAATTCTCCGGCAAGGGCGTTCTCCGGCAAGGGAGACTACTCGGCAAGGGCGGCACGGTGATCCTCCGTTGAGTCGAGACCATGGCTGCCGATCCTATCGAGGTAATCCTCTTCGTGAAAATTTCCCTTGGGTTCTTTTTCTTCTTTTTCTTTTTGAACATTTGCTTGGTGTTCTTTTTTTGTCTACGGTCGTCGAATCCATCCTTGTGAGCCGATGGGCCGAGAGTCGCCCGAGGAGGCGCGTCGACAATCTTGGCGCGTCGCCACCATGGAGAAGAAATTGGCGCCCAGGTCCGCCGGAAAAGGCCGCCAAGGCTGCCGCCCAAAATGGCGAGATGCAGCGTCGTCTTGGCGACCACTGAGCGCAGGCGCCGAGGCGCTTCGCCAACCGCCCGATCCTCGCCTTTGGTGCGCGTCGAGCTCAAAGAGCCCACCGCGCCTATCTGAAGGCGATGGCATCTTCATTAAGCTCCCGGGCCTCGAGCTCGGCGCCGGTCGAAGGAGACCTTGACGGAGGCTCTCGCCCTGGGCGTGGGTGGGCCGTAAGCGCAGCGTGGCCGAGTAGGAAGGCATTCTTGAAAAGCTTTCGTTCTACGCGAAACCAAGCTGGAATCCGAGGCGCTTATCATGGCGGGGCGGACATAGAAGCGCGGAGGCTCCGGAATCAATCGAGAGCTCTCGATCCTTGGCGGAGGCAGGAGCAAATTGTTGGCGAAGCCTTCATCCTCGAGCGAAGGTTGAAGCGAGCTCGCTGAGAAGCTCGCCTTGAGGGAAAGCGGCGCGCGAAGATCAACCTTACGACCACGAGGAGGAGCTTGTTGCGGAGTCATTGGCGGGAGCTCTTAAGGAAGCAAGGATCTTTTGCAGCTTCTGAGGCCGCAAGAAGGAGTTGGAGGCAAAGTGACAGCTGGAGGCCGGTCGAAGAATGGCGAGGAGCTTGCCACTCAAGCAGGCGTGAAAGGACACCTATACTCTTGGCGAGCTGCGGGCCGTCTGTTGGGAGACAAGGCTCAGCGCCAAGGACTCCAGCGAGATCTTGAGCTGAAGCTGCCACCACGATCCGAGATCTTTGGGCCAGGCCAAGGCGGGAGTTGGGCCTGTTGGAGAAGATCAAGGCCAACGAGGAGCTCTTGGCGGAGTGCTCTTGCCGGAGCACTTCGGGAGAATGTGGAGCACTAGACCGGGTCTTGTGAATATCGCCGCCCGCCATCGACGGGGGCTGGCGGCTGGGGATGGTGGATCTTGGGTACTCTTACAGGCGCCTCAACCCGGCGCCAAGCTCAGCTTGTTCCTCAAGGCGTGGTGGGCGCTCCGCGACTCGGAAGAGATCCCAAGCTGGCCGGAATCGCGCCCGGATCGTCGAGGCTCTCCGAAGGTGTTGATTAAGGTGGCCTTGCAATCCAAGCCTCAACCTCAGGCGTCCTCGGATCCTTGCCGCCCGAGATGCGATGTGGGCGCTCAAAGCCCTTATCGCACCATTGTGGACAAGGTGGGCAAAATCAAGCGGGTTGATGGCGGCGCGTGAACTAGGCCGCCAATTTTATCTTTCCTTGTCGCTGCTAATCATGTTTGGGAGAACAATTTATTAGATATCGACAAGCTATTTTTAATATAACTCTATCTTGAGCAATGATTGCAATGTTATTTCCTTTACTTGATTCCTTCCTTTGTATGTTTGTGCCCTCGCTTTTAGGGAACTTGTCGGCGTGGGCACCTTTCATGGCCGAGTGCGGAGCGTCGGCCTCTTTGGCGGTGCCGCTTCGACAAGCAACCTTGTCAAACTAGTTCAGCCCACTTAAGTTGTTGACGGACTCGAAACAAAGTAAAGGCGCGACTACTCTGACCGCGCCACAGGTTTTCCATACAAAGTACTATCGTTCGAGGAAGATAACTTAAAGATTTAAAAACTGATTGCTCAAACTTTGGCAACAGCTTTTCTATCGTTTGCTTCGATAAGATGAAACTTCCTCGAGCAACGCTTGGTCCGCGATTATCTTCTCCTTCCCCTAGTTAACTTTGTGCGAGGAACCTTCTTTTCTTAGAAGAAAGAAGAAAATAAAGTTATGCAGCCTTGTGGCTCGTTATTGCTTACCGGGTGTAAGTGCTGCTGGCGTCGGACAAAACATGCAATAAAATGATTATGAAAGCATGTAGTTGACAAGTTATCTAACACGCAGGCTTTACTTATGCGGTTACTCGCCGACTTTGTACAAGGTTTACATCAACATCGGCAAGACTTGTACAAAAGGTGGTTGCGGAACAGGTTCCGACCGCGCCCTCGGGTAAAACTTACGAAGATGTTCAATGTTCAGGAGTTGCTCACGGAATGCCATCTTCGGTCTCAAAGCGGACAGCGCCGGGCCTATGACTTCGTTTCACCCGATAAGGCCTTCCCCTTGGCGTCAACTTGTTGGAATTCTTGGCCGAATTGGTAGCGTCGAAGAACAAGTCGCCTTCCTCGGGGCTTATGGCACTAACTGCGGCTATGGTAGCGGCGCAAAGCTTCTGTAACGAGCTCGTCCGGCACTTGAAGCGGTCCTCCTCAAGGAGCGGGCGTCATCTTACCGCGGCTGCTCTTGCTCAAACTCATCATGGCGAGTACTCGGGTGACCTTATCTGAGTTAGTGGGGAGAACGCCTATGCTCCATAGACTAGAGTGAAAGGTGTCGGCGGTTGGCTCGATTTGGCGTCGTCTGATCGACCAAGAACCACCGGCACCTCCTTAATCCAGTTTCTTCCGCACTTGTGCAGCCGTCAAAGTCACGGTCTTGAGCCCGCAGCACTTACATTGCCCTCTCCGGCTTGACCGTTGCTTCTCGGATGACAAGCGAAAGCGAACCTTAGCGCCAAGATCTTGGGCGTCTGCATGAAGGTGCGACTCGTGAATGTGTGCCGTTACCGGTGATGATCCTGTTAGGAATCCCGAGGGCAAACAATCGACTAGAACTTTGCTTGTTGTCTTGTCACCTTCCTCCTTGTTCCACTTCCGGCCACTTTGTGAACTTATCGATTAGCGTACAAGTACTCAAAGCCCGACCTTCGGGAAAGGGGCGAAATGTCGAAACCCAGACGAAATGGCGGATAAAGGGATTGAGAGCAGCTGGCTGTGTATCTGCTTGGAATGGGCCAGCACGCTTCACCGTTCTTGTGGTTGCATCACGGAGGCTGTCGGCGAAGAAACCTTGGAAGCTTTGCCAAGTTCTTCTTAATTGGTGACCACATATGCCTCCGTGTTCCTCACTTTGTCCATCTTCGGTGAATACACTTCAATTTCACCCGTTGAGTCTTCTTCTGCATCTTGGGGTACATACTTATTCGGGCTACTCTCTCCTTTCGTTCTTGAAGTTCTCTGTCAGAAGAAATGGACAATCTCTTTGTGCCCATGCTAGAGCTTGTGGCTCGACAACAAGGACTAAAGGCATATGCTCTTTGTGGAAACATCGCTTCCGGCAAGAACACTGCGGCTCGGCAGGGCTTGATGTTCCCGGCAAGCTTGCGAGAAAACTTGTCGGGGCGTGCGCTTCGAAACAAACCCTAGGGCTTGTCGAGCAGGCTGCTCCTCAGCATTTGGTGTTGAGCTTGGGGACCTTTTGGCGGCCGGGAAGCTCTGCGGAAAATAGTCGAGAAATCAACTTCCTTTTCTTGTTCATCCGGTTGATGGGCGTTCGATCGGTTTGAGTCAACGAGACAAAAATCCGGTTCCTGAGTAACGAGTCTGGCGCACTTTGGCGAACCATCGGCAATATCATTACGAGCTCTTGGAACATGTTCCATCTGCGACCTTCAAAGTGCTCTTTTCCCTACC
>JAHIAM010019809.1:0-15480 GCA_021605205.1 Aegilops longissima
TATTGTCATTTCATACGCTCCTCGTTGGGTTTGACACTCTTACTTATCAAAAGAGCTGAGTTGATTGATCGTCTCCATCGTATCTACTTTTCCAAACACTTTTGCCCTTGTTTTGGACTCTAACTTGCATGATTTGAATGGAACTAACCGGATGCGTTGTTTTCAGGAATTGCCATGGTGTTATTTTTGTGCGAAATAAAAGTTCTGGAATGACCTAAAACTTCACGGAGAATATTTTTGAAATAAATAAAAAATCTTGGCGAAAGAATCAAGACCGGGGCCCACACCTGTCCACGAGGTGGGCGCGCCTACCTACAGGCGCGCCACCCTCGTGGGCCCCAGAGCTCCACGAGCCTCAAATCCAACTCTATATATTCACGTTAGGGAGAAAAAAATCGAGAGAAGGATTCATCGCGTTTTATGATATGGAGCCACCGTAAGCCCTAATCTCTCTGGGAGGCTGATCTGAGTCTTTCGGGGCTTGGAGAGGGAATCCGTCGCCGTCGTCATCATCAACCTTCCTCCATCACCAATTTCATGATGCTCACCGTCGTGCGTGAGTAATTCCATCATAGGCTTGCTGAGCGGTGATGGGTTGGATGAGATTTACCATGTAATCGAGTTAGTTTTGTTAGGGTTTGATCCTAGTATCCACTATGTTCGAGATTGATGTTGCTATGACTTTGCTATGCTAATGCTTGTCACTAGGGCCTGAGTGCCATGATTTCAGATCTGAACCTATTATGTTTTCATGAATATATGTGAGTTCTTGATCCTATCTTGCAAGTCATTAGTCACCTATTATGTGTTATGATCCGTTAACCCCGAAGTGACAATAATCGGGATACTACAGGGATGACCGTAGTTTGAGGAGTTCATGTATTCACTAAGTGTTAATGCTTTGGTCGGTACTCTATTTAAAGGAGGTCTTAACATCCCTTAGTTTCCAATGGGACCCGCTGCCACGGGAGGGTAGGACAAAAGATGTCATGCAAGTTCTTTTCCATAAGCACGTATGACTACATTCAAAATACATGCCTACATTACATTGACGAATTGGAGCTAGTTCTGTGTCACCCTATGTCATAACTGTTGCATGAGGAATCGCATCCGACATAATTATCCATCACTGATCCAATGCCTATGAGCTTTTCACATATTGATCTTTGCCTAGTTACTTTTCCGTTGCCATGATACGTCTCCAACGTATCTATAACTTTTGATTGCTCCATGCTATATTATCTACTATTTTGGACCATATTGGGCTTTATTTTCCACTTTTATATTATGTTTGGGACTAACACATTAGCAGGAGGCCCAACCCGGAATTGTTGTTTTTTGCCTATTTTAGTGTTTGAAGAAGCGGAATATCAAGCGAGTCCAAAGCGGAATGAAACTCCGGGAGCGTGATTTTCTCACGAATATGATCCAAGAGACTTGGACCCCGTCAGAAAGAAGGGAGGTGGCCACGAGGGTGGGGCGCCCCTGCCTCATGGGCCCCCTTTGCTCCACCGACGTACTCCGTCCTCCTATATATACCTATGTACCCCAAATGATCGAATCGGGCCAAAACCTAATTCCACCGCCGCAACCTTACGTATCCACGAGATCCCATCTTGGGGCCTGTTAGAACTCATGGGAAGGTGAATCCACCATGGAGGGCTTCTACATCATCACCATAGCCCCTCAGATGAAGTGTGAGTAGTTTACCACAGACCTTGGGTCCATAGTTAGTAGCTAGATGGCTTCTTCTTTCTTTTTGGATCTCAATACAATGTTCTCCCCCTCTCTCGTGGAGATCTATTCGATGTAATCTTCTTTTTGCGGTGTGTTTGTTGAGACCGATGAATTGTGGGTTGATACGTCCATTTGGCATCATGCTTTTATATCGATATTTATCGCATTATGGGCTGATATTTCACATTATGTCACAATACTTATGGCTATTCTCTTTTATTTTACAAGGTTTACATGAAGAGGAGAATCTTGCTGATTGGAATTCGGGCTAGAAAAGGAGCAAATATTGGAGACCTATTCGCAACTCCAAAAGTCACGAAACTCCACGGAATATCTTAAAATAAATAAAGAAAAATCATCGCCAAGATGAAGGCCAGGGGCCCACACCTTGCTCACAAGGGTGGGGTGCCCCAAGCCCACCTACCTGTGGGCCCCTAGTGGCTCTCCGATGCCCATCTTCTCCTATATGAAGTCTTTCGATGAGAAAAAAATAGGAAGCAACCTTTGGATGAAACTCCGCCGCCTACAGTGACGAACCTTGGGAACCAATCTAGGGCTCGGCATAGCTATTCTGTAGGGACACTTCCCTCAGGGAGGAAATCATCGTCATCATCATCACCAATGCTCCTCTCATCGGGAGGGCAATCTCCATCAACATCTTCACCAGCACCATCTCATCTCCAAACCCTAGTTCATCTCTTGTATCCAATTCTTGTCTCCAAGTCCGGGATTGGTGCTAGTAGGTTGCTAGTAGTGTTGATTACTCCTTGTAGTCGATGCTAGTTGGTTTATTTGGTGGAAGATCATATGTTCAGATCCTTTATGCATATTATTACCCCTCTGATTATGAACATGAATATGCTTTGTGAGTAGTTACGTTTGTTCCTAAGGACAAGGGAGAAGTCTTGCTATTAGTAGTCATGTGAATTTGGTATTAGATTCGATATTTTGATGAGATGTATGTTGTCTAGTCTCTAGTGGTGTTATGTGAGCGTCGACTACATAACACTTCACCATTATTTGGGCCTTGAGGAAGGCATTGGGAAGTAATAAGTAGATGATGGGTTGCTAGAGTGATGAAGCTTAAACCCTAGTTTTCGTTGCTTAAGAGGGCTGATTTGGATCCATATGTTTCATGCTATGGTTAGGTTTACCTTAATACTTTTGTTGTAGTTGCGGATGCTTGCAATAGAGGTTAATCATAAGTGGGATGCTTGTTCAAGTAAGAACAGCACCCAAGCACCGATCCACCCACATATCAAATTATCAAAGTACGAGCGAATCATATGAAAGTGATGAAAACTAGCTTGATGATATTCCCATGTGTCCTCGGGGCGCTTTTCCTATTATAAGAGTTTGTCGAGGCTTGTCCTTTGCTACAAAAAGGATTGGGCCACCTTGCTGCACTTTATTTACCTTTGTTACTTATTGCTGGTTACAATTTATCTTAACACAAAACTATCATTACCACTTATTTGAGTACTTGAGAGAATACCTTGCTAAAAACCGTATCATTTCCTTCTACTCCTCGTTGGTGTCGATTGTACAAAAGAGGGTGCACTTTTTGTACCCCTATAGCGTACGCAGGCGTCGAAGCGCCAGGCACCACCGCCTTGAGCAAGGCAAGGGAGGTGAGCCAAAGTAAGTCTGAAGCTCGAAAGGAGAGCAGACGCCAAGACCAAGACCACAAAGAGCAAAGGGGCGAAGCGAACTCCCCGGCAAGATCCTTGCGGGGACATTACTACAAACCCGGCAAGACCCTTGCCGTGGGAGCTCGCCCACACATCGGGCGGAGTCACCCTTGAGGCCACTTGCCCCCATGGGGCAAGGATTGAGAGACATCCGTGGTGGCATGCGAGATCTTTGTGAAGACATTCAAGATCGGATACACACTATAGAAGATGGCGACCCTTGGCGGGATCCCGGCCAAGGAGGACCACAAGGCCCCGGCAAGAGCCTTGCCGGGGATGACCACGGCGCCACGGCAAGACCCTTGTCGGGGCTCTGGCGAAGCCCTTGCCAAGGACACCGTAGGAGCCACCATCGAGCCCAGCCCACCAAACCTTCACTTGCCGTTGCATAGCTGCCAACCCAACCGTTGAGCGAGGCACTGCGTGGCGGCAGCGGATCTTCATGGAGACCCACCATTCGCCACCTCGGCTGCACTGCCTACATGGCACTGGAGCACCCTGGCGGCGCGTGTCAACCACGAGAGGGCGGCCGACGGGCAGGGCTCTCCCCATCCCGATAAAGCAAGGACACCTAAGGAAGGCGCATTTAAGGCGCCTTGTCATGTGTCTGAGGATAGGCGCATCAACTGTCCCTTTCCACCTCCATGTGCCCTTGTGGCAACCCTTTCCCTATAAAAGGAGGCCCAAAGGCGACCGGGAGGAGATTCGACTTATTGGAGCTCCTCCGCCCCATAGCTCGTTCGAACAGGATAAACAAACCACTAAAGCAGGAGTAGGGTTTTACGCATCTCTGGGCCCGAACCTGGATAAAAAACCTGTGCTATCTGTTTGATCCGCTCTTCTCGACCCGCGCCCATAACCGTAGTAAGGATTCTTATGATCCCATAGGTGTAAATCCTCGCACCGACATCTTTGGCGCGCCGGTAGAAGCGCTGATTGTGAAATCAGCTTTAGCGATTAGCGACACTCCTTCATCTTCGTGACCCTTGAATAAGAAAGGAGGCGGAAGATCGGCCTTCGGCGATCGAGCGAAGCTAAGTTACCTTTGAACCCTTATTTGTGCTACCCTTCTTATTTGAAGTTATTCCCCGGAGATGTCACGCCTTTGTGAGAATCCTGCCCTGAGCTCTCCCACGATCAGACAGCGCCCTTGCCTGTTGAGTCCGCTCAACAGCTCAAGCGGCTGCATGCGAGAATGGCGAGTAACCTTCCGCGATCGAAACGCCCTCGATTACGACTCGAGTCAAGCTCGGCGATTCGGCGGCCGTTCGAGCGGAAGGTGGCTCGTCCGGCACCGCGTGCCGGCAGGCCTTGGGTATCCGTCCCCAAAAGCGCCGCTAGGGCTTCGCGCCGCAAGCCTACCCAATCGACGAGGCACACATACAAAGAGGAATTGAACGGGGAAATAACATGCATGAAAATTAAGAGTACTTCAAAGTTATATTACATCACGTCATAGCTACGGTTCTAACTAAAGATAAAATTTGTCTTGGTGGGAACCCACAGTGGCGAAGAGGAATGGGATGCTTAATCCGGCGTGGCCTTCCACCCTTTTGATTTAAATCGATGCGTTGGTGATGGGCTGATCGCTCCTTGAGCACCGTGAGTCAACACCATCCAGCAAGCTCTTCATCGACCCTGAAGTCAAGGTCGGGATTGAGTCGCCACCTTGGTGAGGACCTTGGTCACGACCCTCGGCAAAAGTCGCCGGGCCTCTTGACCACATGGCCATCCTGAGTGGAGTGAAGATAGGCCAAGGCTCGAGGGCGCCCTCAGCTAGGTCAGCTTGGCGTTAGCGGTCCCGCTGCGCTCGGGGGCATACCTCACGTTTGGCAACCCCATGGTGGCCAATTGCGAGGAGTGACCCTACGGCGACGACCTCGGATGGCTGATCCACTGTTCTCACCCATCACATATTCCTGGTGGGAGGCGGCCTTGTTTGCCCTTGCTGCTTCTCCTCCTCGAGGCTCTGGTCAAGGTCTCCTCCGAGCCCTGCTCTCCGGCACATCTTCTCGAGACCCTCCGGCTTACGAGGGTCTCGATGGAGATTCTGCGCGGAGAGCTCCCCGATCTGGCTGATGGCTGCTCCTTGCGCCTCTACCAAAGGCGCGGTTGGCGTGTTCTTCTCGCCGGACAGCTTGAGGGCTTGCTCCTTGACTTGTCCGCTCTGCTTCCAGCTCCTTCACCTTGCGGCATGGGCTAGAGCTTGGGCATTGAGGTGCCTCTTTGTGCCTCTGCTCCAGCTGCAAGTCCGTCCAGCGACAAGGAGCCTCGAGCTCCTCATCCTTGCCGCGAGCATTGCGGTAAGCCTCGCTTCCACGCGGAGAGGTCCTCTTCCTGGGAATCCAAAGCGGCTGATGCTTGGTTCGGCTGCTGCAGCGTAAGTTCGCCGCCTCTTCTGGCCTTCTCGATGTCGGCCATTTTCATGGTGAGCTCCACATCGCTTGGCCAACTCCTCCGGAAGGCCCTCTGCTCCTCGCGAGTGCGGTGGAACCAGGTCTGCGTGTCGGCCAGCCGCGAAGTCCACCTCCGCGTTGTCCACCGTTGCCATCTGGACTTGACCTTGTCCGGCGGGCCGATAAGCGCTTGGAGCTTCAGGAAATCGCCCCCCATGGCGCGGAAAAGCTGCTCTTCTGGAGAACCGTCGCCGCCAACGCCCGGCCCATCAACCACCTCAAGCTCGGTGGCGGCAAGCACCTCGCCGTCAAAGGCTTCCCCTTCGGCGGGCGCTCGGCTTGACGCCCCTGGAAGATGGATGAAAAGATCGTCGCCCACCTTTAGATATCTGTCGGGGCCCGAGGTTGAGGAGGAGGGAGGCTGGTCACCCGCCACCTCTTCCTTGGCGGAGGCCTTGCCGGCCTCACCGGCAGGTCTACCGCTGGTGCCCTCGGCAGAAGCCTCGCCGGTCGCCTTGGCGGCCCCCGTAGCGGCGTCCTCGGCAGCACCCTTGGCAGCTTCGTCAGCGGCGGCCTCATCAGCATCTTTGCCGGCCTCCTCGGTGGCAATCCTGCTGGCCTCCGGCCTCCTCGGCAATGTCTCCAACAGCAGTGTCCATGTCCTCCATATCATTGAAGGAGGGCACAGGCAGCAATGGGGCGATGAAGCCAAGAAAGAATAAGGAAAAAGCAGAGCGAAGGGCGGTGACTCACTAGTGCGGTGTGAAGCGAAGTCCCTCTCCGCCTGACATTTGGCGCCATGGCCGAGTCACGGCCCCAAGTTCCCTCTTCCTCCATGGGTGTAGGCTCCGTGCACGATGCCCTTCTGGGGCGCCCCATGGCGTGGTCGATGGGGGTGGTGTGTTAGGAGCAGCCCTCTGTGTCTCCTCCTGCTGCGCTCCCCTCCTGCAAACTGTCAAGGTCAGCATCATAGCATCGGCGCCTACCACATGTCGAGTAAGAAGAGGGTGGCGAACTTCGGCTGGGGGCTGCGCGGGGCTGTATCCGGGCTGCTCGGCACCACGTGGTGTCTCTGAAGCCCAGTAGGTGACCGCTCGCCAAGGTCCTCACCCTCTTAGCCCTCTGGGCCAGCGTCTCTGTCTCCCGCAAAAGCAAAAATGGATCAAGACAGGCGACCCGATTGGGAAGTGGAAATGACGATGAGAGCAGTACTTACTGTGTCTCTCCTCCTCTTCCACGTTTCCTTTTCCTCTCCGGGTTTGGAGGCCCGAGATCAAAGGAGCTCCACATCATCATCGAATCAACGCTGGGAGGGTGAAGAAAGCGAGGTTTGCGCTTTTCGGATGAAAAGGGCTCTCGCCTTCTTCTTCTCGGCGGCCTTAATCGCCCCTTCACGCCGTGGCCCTCGTGTGGCGCCCAGACCCCTCCAGGGTCAATTGAGGCGCGTAGCCTGCCGGGCGACCGGCTCCGGAGCCAGCCCGCGCGAACTCGCCCTCTTCCCGATTGGCGTCGAGCCCGCCCCACGTCCTCCTCCTCCGATGACTCGTCGGCGCGTCCTCGACAGCGGAGCTCGGTGTCGGCCTTCGGCCGCCGGTGCCCGCCCACAGGGTGAACCTCCTCCTCCGCGCCGCGGCCTTTTCCTCCACCGGCGCCGGATTCCTCGCACAAGGCTGGCCTCCCTCGCCCTAGTGGCGATGTAGTCCAACTCCGCCCGGGTGGTTCCATGACAAGCCATCGCTCGGCGTCGGCATTGGCGTATACCTCGATCAAGGTCAAAAATTCTTTGCATCTGCATCCGTCGGCTCTGCCGCTCGGGCAGGGCCTTGCGCGTTGCATCCGGCATCATAGCAATGATCTCGGACGGCGTGATTTATTACTGTGGGACTACCCGGCAACGAAGAATGACCCCTTGGCGCTTGCACTGCGGCAACCCTCGCGGCCTTGCGGTCCGTTCAATCTTGCTTCGACCCACATCTGTTGGAAATATGCCCTAGAGGCAATAATAAAGCATTATTATTATATTTCCTTGTTCATGATAATTGTCTTTTATTCATGCTATAATTGTATTGTCGGAAATCGTAATACATGTGTGAATACATAGACCTTCGTCCCTAGTGAGCCTCTAGTTGACTAGCTCGTTGGTCAATAGATAGTCATGGTTTCGACTATGGACATTGGATTGTTGATAACGGGATCACATCATTAGGAGAATGATGTGATGGACAAGACAATCCTAAGCATAGCACAAGATCGTGTAGTTCGTTTTGCTAGAGCTTTTCCAATGTCAAGTATCTCTTCCTTAGACCATGAGATCGTGTAACTCCCGGATACCGTAGGAGTGCTTTGGGTGTACCAAACGTCCAAGCATGGCTGGGTGACTATAAAGGTGCACTGGTATCTCCGAAAGTGTCTGGGTTGACACGGATCAAGACGAGGATTTGTCCTCCGTATGGCGGAGAGTATCATGGCCCTCGGTAGTGCATCATCATAATGATCCAAAGTGACCAATGCAGTCACGGGATCATCATTCTGTCGAGTAAAGTGACTTGCGGTGAGGTGAGCGGTATTGGGATACCGCGATCGAGTCTCGAGCGTAACTTATCGTCGACAAAGGAATAGTATACGGGTTGCTTGAATCCTTGACATCGTGGTTCATCCGATGACATCATCGAGGAGCATGTAGGACCAACATGGGTATCAGATCCGTGTTGGTTATTGACCTGAGCCGTCTCGGTTATATCGCATGTCTCCCGAACCGTGGGGTCTAACACTAGGTTCGGTGGCGCTAGGGTTACTAGGAAGACTTGTATGTGATTACGGATGTTGTTAGGAGTCCGGATGAGATCCGGGACGTCACGAGTCCGGAATGGTGGAGGTAAAGATTTATATATGGGAAGTTGTCAAGCGGACAGGAAAGTTTGCGTCGGTTTGTCCGGGGCCACCGGAAGGGTTCAGGTCCACGGGAGGCCACCTCCCGGGGGACCATGAGCTCGTGGGAAGGCCAGCCTGGTGGGCTGGGTGCACCCCAGGCCCCTGGCGTGGGGTTTGGGGAACCCTAGGGGCGTCCCCCTTGCGGGGCAAGCCACCCTCCCTGGCCGCCCCTCTAGATTCCCATCTAGAGGGCGGTCCTGCCTCTTCTCCCTATAAATAGATGGGTGAGGGAGGCTGCATACACAAGCCAGGCGCACCTCCCTCCGAACCTCTCCTCCTCCGTCGTGCTTGGCGAAGCCCAGCCAGATCTTCTGCCTCAACAACACCACGCCGCCTTCTGCGTTGGAGCAATCTTCCTCAACCTCTCCTTCCTCCTTGCTGGATCAAGGCGGAGGAGGCGTCGTCCTCCGTCGTGTGTTGACGCGGAGGTGTTGTCCGTTCAACACGGTCATGGTGATCCGAATCACGGGTCTGACTCCCTCATCACCATCCCTTGAGCAGCTTCCTTTCGATCTACAAGTGGTATGTAGATGCAAACTCCTCCTTGACTCGTTGCTTAGATGAACTCATAGATCGATCTTGGTGAAACCGTGGAAAAATTTTAATTTTCTAGCGTTCCCCAACGTGGCATCATGAGCTAGGTCTATCGTAGTTCTCTATTGCGAGTAGAACACAATTTGGTTGTGGGCGTAGATCTTGTCAACTTGCTTGCCGCTACTAGTCTTATCTTGCTTCCGCGGTATTGTGGGATGAAGCGGCCGGACCAACCTTACCGTGCGCTTCGTGAGACCGGTTCCACCGACTAACATGCACTAGTTGCATAAGGTGGCTGGCGGTGTCTGTCTCTCCACTTTAGTTGGGCGGATTCGATGAAAAGGGTCCTTATGAAGGGTAAATAGAAGTTGACAAAATCACGTTGTGGTTATTCGTGGTAAGAAAGCGTTCTTGCTAGAACCCAATTGCAGCCACGTAAAAGATGCAACAACATTTAGAGGGCGTCTAACTTGTTTTTGCAGCAATTGTTATGTGATGTGATATGGCCAAGTTGTGATGAATGATGAATGACATATTGTGATGTATGAGATCATGTTCTTGTAATAGGAATCACGACTTGCATGTCGATGAGTATGACAACCGGCAGGAACCATAGGAGTTGTCTTTATTTTTGTATGACCTGCGTGTCATTGAAGAGCGCCATGTAAATTACTTTACTTTATTGCTAAACCGTTAGCCATAAAGTAGAAGTAGTGTTGGCGTGACAACTTCATGAAGACCGATGATGGAGATCATGATGATGGAGATCATGGTGTCATGCCGGTGACAAGATGATCATGGAGCCCGAAGATGGAGATCGATGGAGCTTTATGATATTGGCCATATCATGTCACTACTATATAATTGCATGTGATGTTTATTATGTTTATGCATCTTGTTTACTTAGAGCGCGGTAGTAAATAAGATGATCCCTTAACAATTTCAATAAGTGTTCTCCCTAGCGTGACCGTTGCTAAGTTAAGTTTGAAGCACCACGTGATGATGGGTGTGATAGATCCTTACGTTCACATACAGCGGGTGTAAGACAGTTTTAACATACAAAACACTTAGGGTTAACGCGAGCCTAGCATGTACAGACATGGCCTCGGAACACGGAGACCGAAAGGTCGAACCACGAGTCGTATGGAAGATACAATCAACATGAGAATGTTCACGACGATGACTAGTCCGTCTCACGTGATGATCGGACACGGCCTAGTCGACTCGGATCGTGTAACACTTAGATGACTAGAGGATGTCTAATCTGAGTGGGAGTTCATTTAAATAATTTGATTATATGAACTTAATTATCATGAACTTAGTCTAAAACTTTTGCATAATATGTCTTGTAGATCAAATGGCCACGCTCATGTCAACTTGAACTTCAAGCGTTCCTAGAAAACCAAGCTGAAAGATGGCGCAACTTCTCGGATGGGTCCGGAAACGAGATCATCCTCATAGCTGCCGAAACAATATGTCCTAGAAGGACCGCTAGGTGGCCTCCGTCGAGAACCAAGACATTATGAATGCTTGGCAGTCTCGTCTTGATGATTACTCCCTCGTTCGGTGCGGCATGCTTTACGACTTAGAAGGGGCTCCAAAAGCGTTTTGAGCAACACGAGCATATGAGATGTTAGGGCTGAAACTAGTTTTCCAAGCTCATGCCGGTCAGAGATATGCGTCTCCGACAAGTTCTATAGTTGTAAGATGGAGGAAAATAGTTACATTGACCACATACTCAAAATGTCGGTTGCACAAGCATGACCCGTGAATATTAACCTCCACGATGGGCGGTCATTGACATAATCCTTGATCGCTCCCACCAAGCTACAAGAGCTTTGTGATGAACTACAATATCAGGGGATGGTGAAGACCATTCCAAGTATTTCAATCTTGAAGTCGTGAGAGGTTGAGATCAAGAAAGCATCAAGTGTTGATGGTCAATAAGACCACTAATTTCAAGAAGGGCAAGGGCAAGAAGAACTTCAAGAAGGGCGGCAAGGATGTTGCGCGCCCGATAGCCGATTACGGGAAGAAGTCAAAGAATGGACCCAAGCACGAGGGTGCTTTTATTGCAAGGGAAGGGTCCTTTGGAAGCGGAACTGCCCCAAATACTTAGCGGATAAGAAGGCCGCAACACCAAAGGTATATTTGATATACATGTAATTGATGTGTACCTTACGTTACTGTAGTAACCACGGGTATTTGATACGGTGCCGTTGCTCATATTTGTAACTCAGGCAGGGCTGCGGAATAAGCGGAGGCTGGCGAAGGGCGAGGTGACGATGCGCCGGGAATGGTTCGAGTCGATGTGATCGACGCCTCCTACATTTACCTCGGGATTAGTTTTGAACCTTAATAATTGTTATTTGGTGCCAAGTTTGAGCATGAACATTGTATCGGATCTCGTTTGATCACGAGATGGCTACTCATTTAAATCCGAGAATAATGGTTGTTCTATTTATATGAGAGATATGTTTTATGGTCATGCTCCGATGGTCAATGGTTTATTCTTAATGAATCTCGGTAATGTTACACATATTCATAGCGTGAATACCAAAAGATGTAAAGTTGATAACGATAGTCCCACATACTTGTGCCTTGCCTATGGTCACATTGGTGTCAAGCACATGAAGAAGCTCCATCTTGATGGACTTTTGGAGTCTCTAGATTATGAATCATTTGACACATGCGAACCATGCCTCATGGGCAAGATGACCAAGACTCCGTTCTCCGGAACAATGGGCGAGCAACCAACTTGTTGGAAATCATACATACCGATGTATGCGGTCCAATGAGTGTTGAGGCTCATGCGGAGGATATCGTTATGTTCTCACTCTCACGAGATGACTTGAGTAGATATGGGTATGTCTACTTAATGAAACACAAGTCTGAGACCTTTGAAAAGTTCAAGGAATTTCAGAATGAAGTAGAGAATCAGCGTGACGAAAGATAAAATTCTTACGATCGGATCATGGAGGAGAATATTTAAGTCACCAATTTGGTACACACTTAAGAAAATGTGGAATCGTTTCACAACTCACGCGCTGGAACACCTCGGTAATGTGTGTGTCGAGCGTCATGTCGCACTCTATTGGATATAGTGCGGTCTATGATGTCTCTTACCGATTTACGCTATCATTTTGGGGATCGCTCTAGAGACAGCTACATTCACTTTAAATAGGGCACGTCTAAATCCGTTGAGCGACACCGTATGAATTATGGTTTGGGAAGAAACCTAAGGTATCGTTTCTAAAAGTTTGGGGATCGATGCTTATGTCAGAAACTTCAACCTGAAGCTCGAACCCAAGTCGGAAAATGCGTCTTCATAGGATACCTAAAGAAACCATTGGGTATACCTTCTACTTAAGATCCGAGGGCAAGATCTTTGTTGCCAGAACGGATCCTTTCGGAAAAAAGTTTCTCTCGAAAAGAAGTAAGTGGGAGGAAAGTAGAACTTCGATGAAGTACTACCTCTTGAATGGGATACTAGTGCAGCTCGAGGAAAATGTTCTATGATGCCTACACCAGCTGAAGAGGCAAATAATGATGATGATCAAGGTACTTGGATCAAGTTGCTCTTGAACCATTAGGTCCACAAGGACACGTTCCGCCGAGTGATACGACAACACATCACGGAAATCATGTTGTTAGACAACGGTGAACCTTGAACTATGAAGAAGCGATGGCGGGCCCGATTCCAACAAATGGCTTGAAGCCATGCAATCCGAGATAGGATCCATGTATGAAAACAAAGTATGGACTTTGACGGACTTGCCCGATGATCGTGACGATAGAAAACAAATGGATCTTTAAGAAGAAGGCGGACGCGGATGGTAATGTCACCATCTATAAAGCTCGACTTGTCGCTAAGGGTTATCGGCAAGTTCAAGGGATTGACTATGATGAGACTTTCTCTCCGTAGCGAAGCTTAAGTCCGTCCGAATCATGTTAGCAATTGCGCATACTATGATTATGAGATATGGCGGATGGGCGTCAAAACAGCGTTCATACGGTTATCTTAAGGAAGAGCTGTATATGATGCAGCGGAAGGTTTTAGTCGATCCTAAGAATCTTGACAAAGTATGCAAGCTCCAATGATCCATTTATGGGCTGGTGCAAGCATCTCGGAGTTGGAACATTAAGCTTTGATGAGATGATCAAAGCGTTTGGGTTTATCTGAGACTTATGGAAAGCCTGCGTTTACAAGAAAGTGAGTGGGAGCTCTATAGCATTTCTCATATTATATGTAGATGACATACTTTTGATGGGAAATGATATAGAATTCTTGGACAACATTAAGGCCTACTTGAATAAGTGTTTTTCAATGAAGGACCTTGGAGAAGCTGCTTATATATTAGGCATCAAGATCTATAGAGATAGATCAAGGCGCCTCATAGGTCTTTCACAAAGCACATACCTTGATAAGATTTTGAAGAAGTTCAAAATGGATCAGTCAAGAAGGGTTCTTGCCTGTATTGCAAGGTGTGAGATTGAGCT
This sequence comes from Aegilops longissima, assembly GCA_021605205.1. Lineage (NCBI taxonomy): Eukaryota > Viridiplantae > Streptophyta > Magnoliopsida > Poales > Poaceae > Aegilops > Aegilops longissima. Next base: position 13,790 of record JAHIAM010019809.1, read on the forward strand.
CGGCTCAATGCCGACCACGCAAAAGATAAAGAAGAGATGAGTGTCATCCCTATGCTTCACCATAGGATCTATTATGTATGCCATCTTGTGTACCGGACCTGATGTAAACCTTGCCGTAAGTTTGGTAGGAAGGTACCAAAGTAATCCGACAAGGAACCTTTGGACAGCGGTCAGAATATCCTAAAGTACACTGAAAGGACGAAGGACATGTTTCGTTTATGGAGGTGACGAAGAGCTCGTCGTAAGGGTTACGTCGGCGCTAGCCGACACGAGATCTGGATGACTCTAAGTCACAAACCGGATCGTGTATATGTTGAATGGTGGAGCGATGGTGGTGCGGTCAAGCGAGGCGTCGTGGTGGGATCTACATGTGAAGCGAAGTACATGGCAGCCTCGGAGGCGCGCATGAAGAAATTTGGATGAAGGAGTTCATCACCGACCTAGAGTCATACCCAATGCGTCGGGGCCGATCAAACTCTTATGTGACAACACTTGGAGCTATTGCACTTGCCAAGGGCCAGGTTTCACAAGAAGACCGAGCACATCAGCGTCGCTTCAACTCCATCCGTGAAAATGTTCAGGATGGAGACATAGAAATTGTAAAAGTGCATACGGATCTGAATGTCATGAGATCCGTTGACTAAACTTTCTCTTCATGGGCAAAACATGATCAACACGAGAACTCTATGGGTGTTGATTCATCACAATGTAACTAGATTATTGACTCTAGTGCAAGTGGGAGACTGTTGGAAATATGCCCTAGAGGCAATAATAAAAGCATTATTATTATATTTCCTTGTTCATGATAATTGTCTTTTATTCATGCTATAATTGTATTATCAAGGAATCGTAATACGTGTGTGAATACATAGACCACAATCGTCCCTAGTGAGCCTCTAGTTGACTAGCTCATTGGTCAATAGATAGTCATGGTTTCGACTATGGACATTGGATGTCATTGATACAGGGATCACATCATTAGGAGAATGATGTGATGGACAAGACAATCCTAAGCATAGCACAAGATCGTGTAGTTCATTTTGCTAGAGCTTTTCCAATGTCAAGTATCTCTTCCTTAGACCATGAGATCGTGTAACTCCCGGATACCGTAGGAGTGCTTTGGGTGTACCAAGCGTCCTGGCGTAAGCTGGGTGACTATAAAGGTGCACTACGGTATCTCCGAAAGTGTCATTGGGTTGACCGGATTGAGACGGATTTGTCACTCCGTATGGCGGAGAGGTATCCTGGGCCCACTTTCGGTAGTGCATCATCATAATGAGCTCAAAGTGACCAAGTTATGCAGTCACGGGATCATGCATTCTGATGCGAGTAAAGTGACTTGCGATGCTTGAGGCTGAGCGAGGTATTGGGATCGTGGCGATCGAGTCTCGGGCAAGTAACATACCGTCGACAAAGGGAATAGTATCTGGGGTTGCTTGAATCCTTGACATCGTGGTTCATCCGATGACATCATCGAGGAGCATGTAGGAGCCAACATAGGTATCCGGATCCGCTGTTGGTTATTGACACGAGCCGTCTCGGTTATGACGCATGTCTCCCAAACCGTAGGTCTACACATAAGGTTCGGTGGCGCTAGGGTTACTAGGAAGACTTGTATGTGATTACGAATGTTGTTGAGTCTCGGATGAGATCCGGACGTCACGAGGAGTTCGGAATGGTCGGAGGTAAAG
>JAHIAM010019811.1:0-10270 GCA_021605205.1 Aegilops longissima
GGTTCCCAATTCACAATGCGGACACCTTCTCGGGATCAAAGGCCCTTGCGAAGATGATATGACCAAGATAAAGCACTTCATCAAGCCAAAATTCACATTTGGAGAACTTAGCATAAATTGATACTCTCGAGCTTGCCCCAATAAATGTTTGGCATGATCCTTCTTATTCTTGGAAAGACCAAAATATCATCAAGATAGACCAAGGCAATTCATTGGTGTAGGGTTGAATATGAAGTTCATCATCAGAGAAAGTTGGAGGAGCATTGCGAGGCGAAAGACATGCGGTATATTCATAAGAACCAAAGCTTTTCGAATTTGTCTTGGGAATATCTTTTCAAATCGAATGATGATACCCATCGAAGGTCAAGCAGAACAAGCACCTTTGAGTTGCTCGAAAAGCTCATTGATGTTGGGAAGTGGATACTTGTTCTTGATTGTCTTCTTATTCAATGGGCGTTCGGCCAAAATCGGTCCGTGCCATCCTTCTTCGGACAAAAGAACACCACAACCCCAAGGAATGAACTGATGCGATCAAAGGGTCTTGTTCATCAGTGCTTCTTCAATTCCTTCAGCTCTTGGTCCAAGGTATGGGCGCTTAAGCGGGTTGATGCGGGCTCAAGATGATGAACTCAAGCGGCGATGAGGAGGCATCCGGAGCTCTTGGAAAGACATCTTGGTACCTTAAGCTTTGGAATCGAGAGATGGCATTCAATTCGCCCTTCTCATTGAGAAAAACAACCGAATGGTTTCATCACGGCGGCATAGATGATCACATCATTAGAAGAATGAGTCAATTGAATTTCCACAGCAGCACAATCAATGAGCTTTGTCTTGATAAAGCCGATCCATTTGAGAATAAGATCAATATCCGAATCACGAGAACAATTGGTTTAGCGAAATCTATAATCCCCATCTTGATACCGACATTCGGAACCAACATGGTAGATCTCAAACCTTGGGAGAAATAACACATAAGCGAGGTAATGCCTCGTATCAAAATTGTGCCCGATGCAAAAGATATGACATGAAAGAATCGATGCACGTATCAAATAAGACTTTGCGGAATATCATTAGCGAGATTACCCATTAACACATGGAAGACTCCTCTGCTTGAGCTGCATTCATCATATTGACCTTTGCAAACTTGGGATTATGCTTGACCACTTTGCATTCTTTGGAAGATTTCACGGAGGAGGAGGCGGAAGGCGCCTCTGGTTGAAGCACTTGTTAGCATAGTGACCCTTCTGCGACACTTGTTGCAAGTGACCTCGGAGCGGACGGTGGTAAGGAGCACTTGACCTTGGAGCTTGAGAATTAGACTTGTTACGATAGCTTGGGTTGGGTGGGTGGGAAGATCCACGGCCACTGAGTTCTTCTTGGTAAGGTGGCGGAGCGGAGGAGGCAGGAGTAAAACCTGCTTAGCTGCCACTTGAGAGAGGCGAAGAGGACTGACGCATCCTGATTCTCTTCTTAGAAGCCTCACATTTGAGTTGGCAGCTTCTTGCTTGAGCCATGTTGTAGAAATCATCATACTTATCTGGCTCAAACGCACAAGAGTAATGCAGATCTTCTCTCGGACCACCTCTGAGCGATAGATCATACTCCTTTCATCAGTCGTCTTGCTTAGCAAAGCAGCGAGCTTACAGGCTGGATATTGTATTGATAGCGGACATGTTGCCTGCTTGAGATTGCGGAACTCCTCACGCTTGCTCTCAACAACACTTTGAATGTGATGAGCTCGAAATCCGGCGGAACTCATCGGTAATGACCGACCTCCTCTGGAATCTTTGTATTCTTGGTACCACTCGCAGCTTGATCCTTGAGTTGAAGCGATGCAAACTTGACAAAGTCCTCGAGTGCGACATTACTACAGTCAAAGTGCTTGAGATGTCCACTAACCAATCATCATCTGTAGCCTCAACGAGCGAAAGACTTGGCTGATTAGCGAGGCGGTAGGAAGTAGCAAAGTGTGGCTGATTGTTGCCTTGACCTTGATTGCCTTGATTGCCTTGCCCTGATGCGTTCTTGCAAGAGCTGCAAAATCATCGAGCATTGGCATTGGTGGCTGCCATGATAGCTTGCCGGGGCCTCTGGAGGGGAGGTGGAGGTGGAGGGAGGATTGTTGATCCCCATCATTGCGATCCGGATTCGGGGTTTGGGGAGCCATCTGAAGAAGGTGACATCCGTTAGTCCTTTGATAGACAAATAGATAAGTAGAATCAGCGGATAGAAATTGCAACATATAGTCTTCACAATAAACATTCAAACAAGAATGAGCAATGAATTCCAAAGTTAATCATCACCGTCCATTAGGGTGAGAAGCCATTAGATAAAGATATGGAAACAACATCTATCTTGAAACAAATCGAATATCTGGCCCAAAACAAAAGGTTGGCTTCTAGAATGGCGGAACAAACACATGATAGAATTTGGCGCAAAGTGTTGGGTGGGGCCCACATGGACCGGCGTATAGCGGGCGTCACGAATGACTAACAAGGCGTCCCGAATCAGCATAGCCAAAGGTTCTTTAAGGCGTCTGCGACCACTTTAAATCGAGTGAATGGGCGGACCACTAGGGTTGAACCCCAATCTCAAATCATACATCATCGGAAAGAATATCCATAAGCTACTAGAATTCCCACCTATAAACTCCGAAACTTTGGTTATGCAATCTGGTGTTGGGGATCGAGGGGACACAAAATATATCACCCAAACTAACAATACCTAGATCTTTATCCATCCGTCAACACATAACCAAAAATCCTCGGAAATGTGTACCTCGACCTTGAAAAAATCCGTTATGCAAGTCATGGCAATACTCCCTTTTCGCCACAACCTTTGGGCTATCGGGGTTATCTCACCAACAACTGCACAAAAGAGATTTCGATGTCGGCAAAACTCGGGTATTCGAGCTGCGGATAAAATGGGACAACACCTCGGGAGCTCAACTCCCGGGACCTTGCCACAACCCTAAATGTCGGGAGGCACCAAGAACAATGTTCTCGTCACAAAACCATGGAACGATTCCAAAGATACCCGTGATCCTAAAAAATTTTTTTGTGAAATTTGAGAAAGAAGAGTCAAAACTCTCGTCGGGATACCTCGAGGAAGGCGGAAGGAATGGGGAGTAAAAAATCCACTCTCCGATATATTAATCCTAAGACTCAAAAATTTTCCATTCTAGACTCAACAACGTCGACCAAACAATCAAGTAGGGGCTCCTAAGTCGGAAGGCTCGATTACCAACTTAGCCCCGATGCGGCTATATCTCCCGTGTGAGGCCGACTTAGAAACATAACCGCATTGAAAGCAATGTCATAAGTGAGGTAATTTCACACAACCCATGTAATAATTAAGGGAAAGATACATAGTTGGCCTAATTCGCCACTTCACATAATAAATAAAATCCATCATTAAGTACACTCAAGGTCCGACTGGAACCAAAATAAAGAAAGATACCCCAAATGCTACACGGATCCCGAATCGTCCCCAGGCACCACTCCGATCATCTGGAAAGACACATAATGGACCACGTTCCTCGTCGAACTCCACTTGAGCTCGGTGGAATCACCTTTGGCCTCCCGGAACACCTTTGTTTGGAAGTATCCGTGAGTCACAGGACTCAACAATCTCACCATGAGATCAAGACTATTTAAGCTTATAGGAAGGACGAGTAGTAAAATGGAGCTGCAACAAGGCTAGCATATGGTGGTTCCCATGAGGCGAAGAAGGAGCAAAACACGGTCGTGAAGCTAGTAGTGATCAAAAGTGATCTGAACTATTACGTCGGACATAACTCCAACACCGTGTTCACTTCCCGGACTCCCCAGAAGAGACCATCAGGTTACCTGCCGTTGATGTGTATTTTATTTGAGGTCAACTTTGGGTTTTCTAAACCGGACATTAACAAATTCCCATCGCCTCATAACCAGACACGGCTTTGAAAGATATTACCTGCGGGGTGTCCCAACAGCCCATTATAAGCTCTCACGGTCAGCGAAGGATATTCCTTCTCGGGAAGACCCGATCAATCTCGGAATCCCGGACTACAAGACATTTGAAGCAATAAAACAAGACCAGCAAAGCCACCGGTTGTGCCGACAAATCCCGATAGGAGCTGCAATATCTCGTTCTCGGGGCACATCCGGATGAGCGAGCTGAGTAAAACCAAGCCTCGAGTTTTCCCGTGGTGGCCCTGCAGGCTCGGTTGAACGCCTTCGAAGGAGCACTGGTCGAGAGGTTAAAATAAAGATGACCCTCGGGCTCGCGAAACCGGGGAAAAGCTTAGTGGCAAATGGTAAAACCAATGTTGGGCCTTCTGGGCGAGTCTTATTCAGGAACTGTCAAGGGGTCCCATAAATCACCCAACCGTGTAAGAGCATAAAATCAAGGAACATAACACGGTATGGCGGAAACTAGGGTGGCAAAGTGGAACAAAACACCGGGCATAAGGCGAGCCTTCACCCTTTACCAAGTATATAGATGTATTAAAGATAGCAGATAATAGATATTGTGATATCCCCAACAAGTAAACATGTTCCAACAAGGAACAACATCTCCATGTTCAACAAGGAACAAACTTCAGCTTCCGCAACTAACAGCCTATAAGAGAGCTGAAAAGCGGTAACATAGCCAATCAGCGGTTTGCTAGGTAAAGGATGGTTAAGGGTGACATGGCAATATGGGTGACATGATATAGCAGTGGTAGGCATCGCAGCATAGGCATAGCAAGAAGCGAGCAACTAGCATAGCAAAGATAGAAGTGATTTCGGTATGGTCATCTTGCGCAATGTTCTCGAGTTGTGAAAGCGATCCTCGAAAGCGTTCTCAACAGGTTCCTCGTTCACGTACTCGTCTCCGACTCTACCCAAAGCAACAACACAAACAAAGGAACCACAATAAATCACGGTTGCAATGCACAATCCACATGATAAAACATGACATGATATGCGAGATGGGATATGCAATGCTTATGTGCCTCGGAGGTAAATGATGAACCAGGCATCAACTTGGCAAACCAAGCATGCCATTGGAAAGATGAGATGATTTCGGTTGAAATCGATATAAAGATCACGAAGCGGATGCCGGTTTGCAAATGGCAAGCAAAACAAGAATGGGCAAATCTGCCATTAACAGCATGATGCCACTTAGCAAGCAACAAATAATTAAGCTACTGCACCAAACGTATCAACAAAGCACATGGCAGTGATCTCACATGATGCTCGACAAAAGATGAGCACTGAGCTCGGCTAGTTCACATCATAACAGGTTCAAACAAGCATGGCAAAAGAGCACAAAATATCGGTGGACATGGCAAAAAAAACAACAGGTTGCAATGTTCGAAACAAGAATGCTATAGGACCTTAAAATAGCAAAACATGGCATGGCATGAATCTACTCAAAGCCTAGAACAAAAGTCCCTTACTGACCATAAGCCAAAAGGACTAGAAAATATAGTAACACACATGTCAATATTGAAAGTCTCGTTAACAGATTCAGCAACATGGCATGTCAAAAACTGATAACGAGATGGCATGTTTACAAGCTCAATGCACTCACTACAGAGCCTCAAATGATAAACTAAGCATACATACATCAAGAAGACATGACATAGAAGACATACATGGCAAGGACAATAACATAGCCTAAGGGGTCAACCACAACATCCTAGGCAAAATTGAATATGCTATACAATCTGCGGAAACATTTGGTAACAAACGTGAGCTCGATTGACTCAAGCTATGGCACTCCATAATTGCAAACAAAGGCATGGATAGATAGAGCAAGTCATGCTTTACAAAACACCCTTAAAGTAACTCAAAATATGCATAGATCTCTCGGTATCATCAAGTAAACATGGCATCAAAATCAGCTAAAACAGGGCTGAAATCAGCAACATTAGGACACCTACTTTGCATGCTTGTGCTAGTCACCACATAGATCACAAAAATACATAGCATACACCCTGGAAAGATGACATGGCATTTTACAAAACACATGTAGGACTCAAATTCATAGGGTGCACATATTAATCATGGCAAAAATAACAAAAGTGCAATTTACGATAAAAATCAACAACTAACATCACATAGCACTCTTCACAGCATTTCGGGCATCAAGATGAGCTCAAATGAAAATGATGCAATGGAATGAAATGATCTACTCTTGAGGCGAACAGCGGGCCGGGCGGTGGGCGTTCTGGGACAGGCGGTGCCCGTGGCTCAATATTGACATAGCACTTTACATATAAGCATCTGAAAGTCGTTATATCGACTAGAGGGGGTGAATGGCGATTTTATGAATTCTTCAGAGGAATTTGCGGTGAGAAATTTCTTAGCGAAGAACTGCTTGGGAATAAGTACTCAAGTAAGCATAACAGAATACGCATGGTCATCATGATGAAATGAAGACTTAACAGTCTGAAGCGTAATCACGAGGATAACACAAGATGAAGACAACAGTGAAGAAATTATCGGGAAATTGTGAAAGTCTTGATCAAAGTCTTCAAACAGATATGAACAAACAATCAACACGATATGAGGGAAATGAAAGGGTTGAGGAAATAGAACCGATTAGGTTGGTGAAGACAATGATTTGGTAGACCGTTCCATACTTCTCGGTTATGCGTCGGTTGGGGCTGATATTTAAACTTCGAGGACACGATCCGGACACCGTCGTGAACGCCTCGGGACACCAAGTCCTCACCGTATTCTCCTTGAACTAAGGTCACAGACCTCGTCAATCACTCGTGGTAAGTCTTGGACTTCCAAACCTTCACGAGACTTGGTCACTTTCGGCGATCCACAATTCCTCTTGGATGCTCTAGACCATGGCGCCTAACCGTCTGGAAGAAGCACAGTCTTCAAAGGTAACAAGCGTGGATCCCGGGATCAATTTCTTGATGATGCTCAATCACTTTGGGTTTTGTAGGGTTTGGTTTTGGGTTTTCCTCACTTGATGATTTTGCTCAAAGTTCTCGAGAGGATGGATTGCTCTCAAATGACAAGTGTCAAGTTCTCTCGGAGTAGCCAACCAGCTAGTGGTTGTGAGGCGACTATTTATAGCCTAGGAGCAACCGACATGATAAGACATAAATGCCCTTCAATGATATGACCGTTAGGTGGATAAGATATTTTGGGACAGTGTAGCGCACGACCTGATCGGAAATGAATATCAAATTCCTCGGGGCTATCATGTTCCTCACTTGTTAGGCAATCCGCCTAGCAATTCCTAACTCCTCGGTCGGAACAAATTCCTCGGGACGGAAGAACCGTCTCATCCTTTGAAGAATTAGGCTGTAGAGATTTCAAAGGCTTCACTCGAAGGGATTGGTAGGTGTAGGATTTTGAGTTGAGCATCACATGGAAATTTTCCTTAGTATTTCCTCGACCCCCTTTAAGATGCAGTGTTTCCTATGACTCAAGAAAGAAAATGAAACTACGAAAACAAAAGTCTTGGCTTCATGTTCCTCAATTGAATACCAAGTCTTCAAGGTCACACCAATTTCTTCACTTTCAAAGTCTTGAATATCAAAGTCTTGATCGAAGAACTTCATTTTTAGAATTACTTTTCTGTAAATATCAAACTCCTCATAGACTTATAGACCCGTGTACACTCCACAAACACATTAGTTCCTTAACCTATAAGTCTTCAATACACCAAAATCACTAAGGGCACTAGATGCACTTACAACATTAACTCAAACTTTAAAAGCGGCGGCTTAGGTTTCTTTGCTAAACCATAGTTCATAGGGTGTCGTCTCAGCGGATTTAGATTGTGCCCTATTAAGCGTGAATACTGTCTCTAATGCATAACCCCAAAAGCGATATTGGTAAATCGGTAAGAGACATCATTGATCGCACCATATCAAAATAAAAATCTGATTCTGACGTTCGGACACACCATAACGTTGTGGTGTTCGAGTGGCGTGGTGTGAAACTATTCCACATTGTTTTAATTGAAGACAAAACTTCGTAACTCAAATATTCATCTCCATGATCAGGTCATAAAAACTTTATTTTCTTTACGATGATTTTCCACTTCCTCTGAAATTCTTTGAACCTTTCAACTTTTAGGACTTATGTTTCATCAAGTAGATATACCCATATCTGCTCAAATCATCTGTGAAGGTGAGAAAATAACGATACCGCCCTTGAGCCTCAACATTCATTGGACCACAAACATCGGTATGTATGATTTCCAACAAATCAGTTGCTGCTCCATAGTTCGGAGGCGGCGTTTTAGTCATCTTGCCCATGAGGCCGGTTCAAGTACCAAGTGATTCATAATCAAGTGATTCAAAAGCCCATCGGTATGGAGTTTCTTCATCGCTTTACACCAATATGACCCTAAGCGGCATCCACAAATAAGTTGCACTATCATTATTAACTTTACATCTTTTGGTTTCAATATTATGAATATGTGATCCACGATCGAGATCCAACAAACCATTTTCATTGGGTGTATGACCATAGAAGATTTTATTCATGTAAGCAGAACAATAATTATTCTCTAACTTACATGAATAACCGTATTCAATAAACATGATCAAATCATATTCATGCTCAGCATAAGCGAAATAACATTTATTTAGGTTCAACACTAATCCAGAGTATAGGGGTGTGCGATGATGATCATATCAATCTTGGAACTACTTCCAACACTCATCGTCACTTCCCTTCAACTAGTCTCTGTTGATACCTTAACTCTGTTTGAGTTACTAATCTTAACCGAACAAGTATCAAATACTGGGGCTACTATAAACACTAGTAAGGCCACATCAATAACATGTATATCAAATATACTCTTGTTCACTTTGCCATCCTTCTTATCCACCAAATATTAGGGCATTTCCGCTTCAGTGACCATTTCCTTTGGTGTAAGCACTTCGGTTTGGAGCTTTGGTCCAGCTTTGGTCTTCTTCACGGGTGACAACTTGTTGCCATTCTACTTGAAGTTTCCTTTCTTTCCCTTTGCCCTTTTCTTGAAACTAGTGGTCTTGTCAATTATCAACACTTGATGCTCTTTCTTGATTTCTACCTTCGTGATTTCAACATCACGAAGAGCTGAGAATCGTTTTCATCATCCCTTGCATACTATAGTTCATCACGAAGTTCTAGTAACTTAGTGATGGTGACTAGAAGAATTCATCAATCACTATCTTATCGGAAGATTAACTCACTTGATTCAAGCGATTGAAGTACCCGGACAATCTGAGCACATGCTCACTAGTTGGCGATTCTCCTCCATCTTTTAGCTATAGAACTTTTGGAGACTTCATATCTCTCAACTCGGGCATTTGCTTGAAATATTAACTTCAACTCTGGAACATCTCATATGGTCCATGCGTTCAAAACGTCTTTGAAGTCCTGATTCTAAGCCGTTAAGTATGGTGCACTAAACTATCAAGTAGTCATCATATTGAGCTAAAGCGTTCATACGTCGCATTTGCTCCTGTCTCCATCACCTAGCGGTGCATTAAGGACATAATTCTTACTGCAGCAATGAGGATAAACCTTAGATCACGGATCCAATCCGCATCATTGCTACTAACATTTTTCAATACAATTTTATCTAGGAACACATATAAAAACATGGGAAGCAAAAACATAGGGAAGCAACAACCGAGCTATTGATCTACAACATAATTTGCAAAAATACTACGGGACTAAGTTCATGATAAATTAAAGTTCAATTAATCATATTACTTAAGAACTCCCACTTACATAGACATCCCTCTAATCTTCTAAGTGATTCGTGATCCATATCAACTACACCATGTCCGATCGTCACGTGAGATGGAGTAGTTTCAAGGTGAACATCAATATGTTGATCATATCTACTATATGATTCACGTCGACCTTTCGGTCTCCGTGTTCGAGGCCATATCATTATATGCTAGGCTCGTCAAGTTTAACTGAGTATTCGGCGTGTGCAACTGTTTTGCACCGTTGTATTTGAGCGTGAGCCTATCACCCGATCATCACGTGGTGTCTCGGCACAAAGAACTTTCATAAGATGCATACTCGGGGAGAACACTTCTTGATAATTTTGTGAGAGATCATCTTAAAATGGTACCGTCAATCAAAGCAAGATAAGATGCATAAAGGATAAACATCACATGCAATTAATATAAGTGATATGATATGGCCATCATCATCTTGTGCTTGTGATTTCCATCTCAACACCATCGTGATCACCAAATCACCGCGAACATTGATCTCCATCGTAGCATTTTGTCGTTCGCCTCTATTGCTTCTCACATGCTACA
>JAHIAM010019815.1:0-33252 GCA_021605205.1 Aegilops longissima
GATGAGATGGTGGCTATCGTTTACGTAGGAAGTCGACCTTGGCGATCCGACTACGAGCGTCTGCGAGGCGTCGCGCCTTAGCAATCGCTAAACCAACTTCGAGGGTTATTGACCCGCGCGAACACGATCAACGACCACGAGGGCTGTTTCCTGCGAGCAAGCGAAGAACAAGCAAGAAACTGAGATTGCAATCTGGATATTGCGAATATAAGATGAAAGCTTTATTGATCAAGGTGGGGTTACGTGGCGCCTTTATGCAGTCGTTGAACACAAGCGAAATCTGCGAAGTTGCAGCTATGGCGAACTTTTAATCTAAACAAAACCCAAGGTCTAAGCGGTGCCCTAAGGGCTGTATATATGGAGGAAGAGAATTTCGTGGCCCTTGGTGGAGGGTCGAAATCAACCCTAACTCTTGTTTCCCCACACATCGGACTCTAAAACAGCCTATACTTAAGTATTTCGAAATTACATGGGCCTGGCCCAATAATAAGGTGTGCAGCACCTAGAATAGCCTCGGGGCGACATTTATGAAGTAGCATCTTGTATATTTCGTCCAAGGCTTCATGCACCCATTATGGTGGCTTCAAAGTCCTGAAATCATCACTTGTAACTCCGTTCTTGTTCCCCTTAGCATGGCATTATCTCCATGCTTGTTCTTGCTCAATGTCCATCCTTCTCCAAGCTAGGGCCTTCATTTGTAAGCAAAACAAATGTATCCAATTTAAGCAGCATCATATTCTCATGAACATTAGAATCATTACCAAAAAGCGAAAGTACGATAATTTAATTGGCGTCTTGTGAGCTCTAGTAATTGGTCCGGTATATGTAGCGATGAGGGGCTGTGGGTGTAACAATGGTATTGATGTCCTCATCATCCTCCCTTCTTGAAATGAAGTCGTCCTCGTGAGCTCATATTCCTCACCCAAATAAGGCTTCAAATCTGCAATGTTAAAAGTGGGACTAACCCCAAAATCTGCGAGGCAGCTCAAGTTTATATGCATTATCATTTATTTTCTCTAACACCTTAAATGGACCATCGACACGTGGCATTAGCTTTGATTTGCGCAAATTAGGAAACCTATCCTTACATAAATGTAACCAAACAAGATCTCCGGTGCAAAGACAACATGTTTTCTACCCTTATCTCCAGCAAGTTTATATTTAGCATTCATCGCTCAATGTTTTCCTTAGTTATCTCATGCATTTTAAAATCAATTCAACACGTTCTTTAGCATCAAAATTAACCTTCTCCGAAGATGGAAGAGGCAACAAATCAATAGGTGCACGAGGTAGGAAGCCATACACAATTTCAAAGGGCACATCTTAGTAGTAGAATGCAATGAGCGATTATAAGCAAATTCAATATGAGGCAAGCATTCTTCCCACATTTTCTTATTATTCTTCAAAACAGCCCTAAGCATAGTAGACAATGTTCTATTGACTACTTGGTTTATCCATCGGTTTGGGGTGACAAGTAGTACTAAAAGCAGTTTAGTCCCCAACTTAGCCCATAAACATCTCCAAAAGTGGCTAAGAAATTTAGTATCACGATCTGAAACAATAGTATTTGGCACACCATGCAAGCGAATAATTTCACGAAAGAACAAATCAGCAACATTAACAGACATCATCGCTTTTATGACATGGTATAAAGTGTGCCATTTTGAGAATCTATCCACGACAACAAATATGCTATCCCTCCTTCTTTGTTAGAGGTAAACCTAAAACAAAGTCCATAGATATATCCTCCCAAGGAACACTAGGCACGAGCAAAGGCATATATAAACCATGAGGATTGAGTCGTGACTTAGCTTTTTGACATGTAGTGCAGCGAGCAACAAAGCGCTCAACATCCGTCTCATCTTTGGCCAAAAGAAATGTGTAGCAAGTATATCCTCCGTCTTCTTGGCGCCAAAGTGTCCCATTAATCCTCCTCCATCGCCTCCTGCAACAACAAAAGGCGAACAGAGCTAGCGAGGAATGCATAGCTTGTTAGTACGGAACACAAAACCATCATTAATAACGAACTTGTTCCATGTTCTTCCTTCTTTACAATTCTGCATTACATCTTTAAAATCAGCATCATGCACATATTGATCTTTGATGGTCTCCAAACCAAATATTTTGAAGTCAAGTTGTGAAAGCATAGTATATCGACGAGACAAAGCATCAGCAATAACATTTTCTTTACCCTTCTTGTGTTTAATGACATAAGGGAAAGTCTCAATGAATTCAACCCATTTAGCATGTCTCGATTCAGTTTAGCTTGACTTTTAATATGTTTCAAAGATTCATGATCAGAATGTATAACAAATTCTTTGGGCCATAAATAATGTTGCCATGTCTCTAAAGTCCGAACAAGAGCATATAATTCTTTGTCATAAGTAGAATAGTTCAGACTAGGCCCTCAATTTTTGAGAAAAGTATGCAACAGGTTTGCCATCTTGTAATAACACACCTCTAATCCAATTCCACTAGCATCACATTCAAGCTCAAAAGTCTTATTAAAGTCGGGAAGTTGGAGTAAAGGGCATGTGTCAACTTATCTTTCAATACCGTGAAGGCTTCTTCACATGCGGTACCCCAAACAAAAGGCACATCCTTCTTTGTAAGCTCATTGAGAGGTGCAGCAATGGTGCTAAAGTCTCTCACAAAGCGCCTATAGAAACCAGCGAGTCCAAGAAAACTCCTCACTTGTGTGACCGTTTTGGGCTGCGGCCAACTCTCAATAGCTTCAATCTTGGCTTTATCAACTTCAATTCCTGTGGAGTAACAACATAGCCAAGAAAAGATACTCGATTCGGTGCAAAGGTGCACTTCCCAAGGTTACCAAACAAGCGTGCATCACGTAGAGCATTAAAAACAACACGTAAATGTTCCAAATGTTCTTCCAAAGATTTGCTATAAATCAGTATATCATCAAAGTAAACTACCACAAATCGTCCAATGAAAGCACGTAAAACTTAGTTCATTAATCTCATGAAAGTACTAGGTGCATTAGTTAACCCAAAAGGCATGACTAACCACTCATATAATCCAAACTTAGTTTTAAATGCTGTTTTCCATTCATCTCCCAATTTCATACGAATTTGATGGTATCCACTCATAAATCAACTTTGGAGAATATTGTAGAGCCACTCAATTCATCAAGCATATCATCTAGCCTAGGAATAGGATGGCGATAACGAATAGTAATATTATTAATGCCTCTACAATCAACACACATCTGTGACGTACCATCCTTTTTAGGCACTAGTATAATAGGAACAGCACAAGGACTAAGAGATTGGCGTATATAACCTTTGTCGAGCAGCTCACTGTACTTGGCGCATAATCTCCTTCGTCTCCTCTGGATTGATGCGGTATGGTGCGCGGTTGGGTAGCGATGCACGGGAATTAAGTCAATTTGATGCTCAATCCCTCGAATAGGTGGTAATCCGGTGGCACGTCTTGTGGGAAGGCGTCGGTGAACTCTGCAAAATGTTAGTGACAGCGGGGGGCAAAGAGGAAAACCGTCCTCGAATGAAAATAATGCCTCTTTGCACACAAAAGCATAGCAAACAGATTTGCTAGAATCTAGCTCATCAATATCAGATTTGGTGGCAAATAAACATGCACTTTTCAGTTTAATTTCAGAAGCAACATTAGATGGTTTATTATTAGGCTTCATTTGTTGCTCAAATTCTTTTGCCACAATCTGATTTTCACTCTTATTTTCTCTGTTTTGCTTTATTAGCTCTATTAATATCATCTTTCAAAATGGAATCAGGAGTCATAGGAAGCAAAGTAATATTTTATCCTTGTGAACAAGAGTATCTTGATTGTTTCTACCATGGTGTCTGAAATTTTATCAAATTGCCATGGTCTACCAAGTAATAAGGAACATGCTTGCATAGGTACCACATCACAATCAACATAATCAGCATATGTAGAGATACTAAAATGCACACGAGCGATGCGTGTTACCTTAACCTTGCGCTGTTGTTGAACCATTGGATGTAGTAAGGATGTGGATGTGGTCTTGTGGTGAGAAAGCTTCTCCACCATATCCATGCTAGCCAAGTTGTTGCAGCTCCCTCCATCTATGATGGCCTTGAATAGAGCGTTCCTTCACAACTCCTTTGTATGGAACAAGTTATGCCTCTGATTTTGCTCGACTTGTGTAACCTGCACACTCAAAACACGTTGAGCAACTAAACATTCATACTGTCGGCATCTTGACAGCCATGTATTGCGTCTCAGGATCAGAATCATCTCCACCGTGTTCTTCATGTGTAATAAGAGCCAAAGTCTCTTCATCATAGTCACTAGCGGACTCATACCCACCATCCTCGGTAGCAATCATCACTGCGCTGAGATTGGCATTCTCTCATAAAATGTCCTCTTCCCTTACAGCGACGACAAATAATATCACTTGTGTGCCTGTTGGCGCCATGGAAGAAGAAGAGCTCTGTGTAGGCCCAGCGGTGTACTCTTGGCGAGATAGTGGTGGTTGTGCTGCTTTCTTGTATCACGGTTGGAGGTGGCAGCCGGCGGAGGTGCGGTGTAGTAGAGCGTGTGGAAGTAGATGATGCGTGGTGTCCATGATGAAGGTCGACCTGCGAGAAAAGTTAGTCGCGCCAAGGCACATCGATCCTGCACTTCACGTTCAGCTTTACAAGCAAGATGGAATAATCGGTGATATTATTATAATCCTTGTAGTCTAGAATGGTCTGAATCTCTCTATTTAATCCACCCGAAAGCGTGCAAGCATAGCTTCATTCTCCTCAACAATACCACATCTAATCAAGCGGTTTGTAATTCACGATAATATTCTTCTACGAATTTTTCCTTGTCTTAAGCGCTGCAATTTTTGAAGTAATTCACGTTGATAATATGGTGGAACCAGATCGCATAGCAGTTTTCAAAGCAGCCCAAGTAGCTGGAGCAGGATATAATCTACAATGTTCAGACCACCAAACACATGCAAAGCTAGTGAAAGCACAAACAGCAGCGAGAACACGTCTCTCCTCGGGATATTGTAAACATGTAAATCGTTGTTCAGTTTCTAACTCCCAAGTAAGATATATATCAGGAACATATCTACCCTCAAATGGTGGAATATTCAATTTCAGTTTAGGGAGATGGTCATGATCTCGTACTGAAGGGAGCGAACATTGCCATTATTTGCATGTGGGCGACACTGGTGGTTGTGGTCTTTGGTGGTTTGCGTGGTTCGATGTTGATCAACCTCATCCTCGTAAGCTCTCACATAATCATCCTCCCCCGCGGCGGGAGCCACGAAGTATCAACAATGACACCGGCAGCTTGGCGGTGAAGAGGGACACGGGAAGCTTCGGCGGAGGGCTGTTTCGCGATGTGGAGGTAGTCCATGTTGTTGTAGTAGAGGTGCGTTAGGTGCAGCCGGTGGTGGTGGTGGTAGGCAGCGAGCAATTCATTAAACTTGTTATCGAGCTTTGTTTGACGCCTTCTCAATGCCATCTATCTTCTCCATGGCCTCTTCAAATCTATTTAGCACATCGTCCACCTGCCCACTCATCATTTGTTGAAACTTATCATGTAGCGCTTTGTTTGTCATGTTCTCCCGGTCGGTCTAAATCGACTTGTGATCCTGCCATGGTTAGCGACAATAGAAACACACAAGAATATGATTGACGGACTACTAGGAAGTGGTGGTGGTGGTGTGGTGGGCGATCACAAATCCGTCAAGCAAATCTCAAATTCTTACGGTTCTTACCCCGGCGGCGGTGATCGGCAACCGATGTAGTCAAAACTCTCAAAGCTTGGATAGGCGATTACGGGGAGAGTCAAGCATACGATGTAGATGTATGTGGAGCTGGGAAGGCTTATAATATGGTAGCAAAAAGGTTAGCAATAATCAATTCGAGAGATGCAAAGTTGAATAAGCGCTCAGCTTGCATCTTGTCTTTGGTCCTAGGCTGAACCGTGCTAGAGGCGAGCCTAGAACACTAACAAAATCACGCGCTGCTGCGAAACAACGGAAAAGCACACTCTGGAATTTTTTCGCGCTTTTTTTTTGCTGCTTTTTTTTTGCGCTGCTCTTTTTTTTTTTGCGAAAAATCACTATAATGGCGAGTGTCTCAAAACTCTTCCAGGTCAAGCCAGCGGGATGGGCACGAAATTTTTTCGACCAAAATTTTTTTTTTTTATTGCCGGACCCAAAAAGCTGAAGCAGGTCAAAAAACTTTCTATCTTGTTGTCTCAATACACTTAGAAACACCTAAAAATAGGATAGCGAGAAAATTTTTTGACAAGTGCGTTTTGGAAAATTTTGGGCCTAAGCGGAGGTGGTTTCGGACTCTTTTTTTTTTCGAAACCTACTCGGCAAGGAAACACGAATCGGAAACTAGATGGATCTCGAAAACAAACCTAATATGAGAAGAACTTCGGATTGGTGGTGGATATATGGTGGTGGTATATAGCGGTGGTGGTATATGGATATGGATCGGTGGTGGTATATGGATACGGATTGGTGGTGGTATATGGATCACGGATTGAGGCGGTGGCGGATAAGCAATGGTGGTAGATGGCAAGGCGATGATGATGGTGCGGTGGTGGCGTGACAACTTATGACGAACTCGAAACTCTAAAGACTAGACTCTAAGACCAGCAACTTGACACGGCGATGCAACATAAATTCAACAAAGCAAAACCCTAAAAAGATTATGCAAAGGCTCAGATTGGTTCGGATATGATGAACTAACCTAATTTTTTTTGTGGCTTTTTCGTGGACTTTAGGTATGAAGAACAGACTCGATCTAATCTCGAAAAGCTGTAAAATCTCACGAGCAAACTGAAAATCTGATACCACTTGATAGAGGCAAAGGTGTCCGATCTTTCGATGAGATGGTGGCTATCGTTTTGGAGGAAGTCGACCTTGGCGATCCGACTACGAGCGTCGAGGCGTCGCGCCTTAGCAATCGCTAAACCAACTCAGAGGTTATTGACCACGCGAACACGATCAACGACCACGAGGGCTGTTTCCTGCGAGCAAGCGAAGAACAAGCAAGAAAGCTGAGATTGCAATCTGGATATTGCGAATATAAGATGAAAGCTTTATTGATCAAGGTGGGGTTACGTGGCGCCTTTATGCAGTCGTTGAACACAAGCGAAATGCTGCGAAGTTGCAGCTATGGCGAACTTTTAATCTAAACAAAACCCAAGGTCTAAGCGGTGCCCTAAGGGCTGTATATATGGAGGAAGAGGGAATTTCGTGGCCCTTGGTGGAGGGTCGAAATCAACCCTAACTCTTGTTTCCCCCACATACGGACTCTAAAACAGCCTATACTTAAGTATTTCGAAATTACATGGGCCTGGCCCACTAATAAGGTGATGAGCACCTAGAATAGCCTCGGGCGACATTTATGAAGTAGCATCTTGTATATTTCGTCCAAGGCTTCATGCACCCATTATGGTGGCTTCAAAGTCTGAAATCATCACTTGTAACTCCGTTCTTGTTCCCCTTAGCATGGCATTATCTCCATGCTTGTTCTTGCTCAATGTCCATCCTTCTCCAAGCTAGGGCCTTCATTTGTAAGCAAAACAAATGTATCCAATTTAAGCAGCATCATATTCTCATGAACATTAGAATCATTACCAAGCGAAAGCGAAAGTACGATAATTTAATTGGCGTGTGAGCTCTAGTAATTGGTCCGATATATGTAGCGATAGGGGCTGTGGGTGTAACAATGGTATTGATGTCCTCATCACATTTTGAGTTCTAGGCAAACCAAGTACAAAATCCATACTAATGTCTTCCCAAGGTTGATAAGGAATAGGAAGAGGCATGTAAAGACCATGAGATTGAGCTTTAGACTTAGCTTTGCGACATGTAAAGCATCGGTTGGTGAAGCGTGAGGCGTCGCGGAACATCTTGGGCCAAAAGTAGTTGTTGGAGGCGTGGCGAATGTCTTGTCGCGTCCAAAGTGTCCCATGAGTCCGCCTCCATGAGCCTCTTGCAAAAGGAGCAAGCGAAGAAGACTAGGGAATGCAAAGTTTGTTAGCTCTCATAAGATAACCATCCTTGATGTAATATTGTTCCCAAGGAAGTATCGTCAAACACTTAGCATAAGGAGAAGCAAAAGATGGATCATGCTCATACAAGTCTTTTATATGCTCAAAACCAATAACATTCAACTCAAGTTGGTGACAAGCATGCATATCGTGAAAGTGCGTCGGCAACTACATTTTCTTTACCCTTAATGTACTTGATCACATAAGGAAAAGATTCAATGAATTCACTCCATTTTGCATGGCGCTTGTTCAATTTAGTTTGACCTTTGAGGTACTTAAGTGTTTCATGATCGGTATGGATGACAAACTCATGAGGTCTAAGGTAATGTTCCCAAACATGTAGCACACGCACTAAAGCATACAATTCTTTGTCATAGATGGGATAATTAAGTTGAGCACGGAGAGTTTTTCACTAAAATAAGCAATGGCTCGTTTTCTTGCATCAAAACTCCGCCAATTCGGTACCACTTGCATCACAATGAACCTCAAAAGTTTTGTCAAAATTGGGCAAAGCAAGAATCGGAGCATGAGTAAGCAAAGACTTGAGCTCATCAAAAGCGGTTGATTGCAAAGTTCCCCAAACAAAGGGAGTATTCTTCTTACTCAAAGCATGCAAAGGGCGGCAATTGTGCTAAAATCTTTCACTAAGCGACGATAAAAACCCATAAGACCAAGAAAACTACGCACTTGTTGCAAATTGGTGGGTTGGGGCCAAGTTTTAATTGCTTCAATTTTAGATTCATCAACATGGACACCCTTTGAGGATACAACAAAACCCAAGAAAACCACTTTGTCAACTCCAAATGTGCATTTTTCAAGTTTGCATAAAGGCTTTCCTTGCGAAGAGTTTGCAACACAGATTTTACATGATTGATGTGCTCTTTCATGGTTTTGCTAAACACAAGAATATCATCAAAGTAAACCACAACAAAGACTCCAATATAAGAATGAAGCACATGATGCATAAGGCGCACAAAAAAGTACGGGAGCTTAGAGAAGACCCATAGGCATCACTAACCACTCATATAAACCAAATTTGGTTTTGAAAGCAGTTTTCCATTCATCACCCTCTTGTATGCGGATTTGATAATAGCCACTTTTAAGATCAATTTTGAGAAAAGTTGGCTCCACTAAGTTCATCAAGCATATCATCTAAGCGAGGAATGGGATGCCTATATCGACAGTAATAGCATTGATAGGTCTACAATCGGAACACAAGCGGAAACTTCCATCGGGCTTAGGCACAAGAATAGCAGGAGCAGCACAAGGGCTTAAGCTTTCCGTACATGACCGTTGTCGATGAGTTGTTGTACTTGCCGTTGAATCTCCTTGGTTTCTTCGGATTGACTCGGTATGGAGCTTTGTTTGGTAGAGGCGCTCGGGGATGAGGTCGATTCGATGCTCAATGCCTCGAAGAGGAGGTAGACCGGAGGTAGCTCATCGGGGAAAACATCTTGAAATTCCTGCAAAGAGATTGAAACACCAAAGGTAGCTCGTGAATGGTGTTAGTTTTGGTTCTCCATCCTTGCACACAAGGACAAAGTGCATCACACTGGATGGGTTCTCACACTTCTCTCATCTCACTTTTGGTGGCAAATAGGATGAGGTTTTTCTCTCTAGGTGAAGAGTCGCTCAAATTTGGCTTGTGGCTCTCACTCACTTTTGGGTGGATCACTTTCTCCTCTTGTCTCTATGATGGGTGGCTTGCTTGTCGGCTATCACTTGACTAGGAGACATAGGTGCGTAGCACATATTCTTTCCCTTTCATCTTGAAGCTATAGTGATTGGTGCGCCCATTGTGGATGACACCACAGTCGAAGTGCCATGGTCGACCTAGAAGTAGGTGGCAAGCGGTCATTGGGACCACATCACATTCAACGTGTCTTCATAAGCACCAATTTTGAAGGAGACTTGGACCGTATGCTCGACTTCGTATAGTCTTGGAGTCCTTAGCCATTGAACCTTGTAGGGATGTGGGTGCTTCCTCTTGACCAATTGGAGCTTGGAGCATAGTTCTTCACTTGCCAAGTTGTGGCAACTACCTCCATCGATGATGACCTTGATGGACCGTCCATTGATGCGGCTTTTGTGTGGAAGATGTGGCATCGTTGGTCTTCTTCTTGTTGATGTTGAAGAGTCAAGACCTTGGAGACAACGAGGCGGGGCTCGAATCCTCATCATAAAAGACTTGATCATCTTCATCTTCGTTCACTTGCCGGTGCATGGCCACTTGCTCAAGAGCTTCCATCTCCTCTTCACTCATGGAGTCATATGTGCCATCGTCGTTGAGGATCATGGTGCGCTTGTTGGTGCATTCGTATGACTTGTGGCCTCGGCGCATAAGTGAAACACTTGAAGGAGCTTGTCTTGATGGTCTCATCGGTCGGGAGTAGAGGATGAAACCACAGTGACTTGAAATTGCTTGTAGTAGGAGGAGGGCGACTTGAACTTGTCGAAGTTTTCTTGTAACTTGACTTGTCGTCGTTTCTTGAAGAAGGCTTGGTTGATGTAGATGTTGGAGGAGTCGTTGAAGCTTGGTTGTTGGAGAAGCCGTGGGTCTTGGATGAGTACTTGGCGTGCTTGAAGTCATCTTGCACTTGGCGTTCGCCTTTGTAGCTTGATGTCTGAGCTCAATGAGGGTTGAGTATGGTTGGAAGTCGGCGATCTTCTTGATGGGATGATTGAGTCCATTCAAGAAAGCGTGCCATAGTTTGCTCATCATCTTCCTTGACATTGGCTCGAATCATGGCTATCTCCATTTCCTTGTAGTATTCTTCAACACTCTTTGTTCCTTGCTTGAGTAGTTGGAGTTTCTTGAAGAGGCAGCGGTTGTAGTAGGTTGGCACAAAGCGTGCTGCATGACATCCTTCATTTGAGCCCAAGTGGTGATTGGAGGTTCACCTCTTGCTTGTCGTCGCTCAATGATTTGTTCCCACCATATGAGCACATAGTCTTGGAACTCAAGTGATGCCATAGCGATTTTCTTGGCTTCATCGTAGTTATTGCAAGCGGAAGATTTTGTCAACCTTCAATGCCCATGAGAGGTAGTCTTGGGGTCATTGCTTCCATTGAACTTGGGCATGGTGAATTTTAGCTTGCCGTAGCATTGCTCTTCATTGTGTTGTTGGCGATGTTGATGATGGCGTCCTTGGCGTGGATGTACTCGTCTTCATGTTGCTCTTGGTGCGGAGTAGATGATAGAGGCAAAGGTGTCCGTCTTTCGATGAGATGTTGGTTTTCGCTTTGGAGGAAGTCGACTTTGGCGATCCGACTCTGAGCGTCTTGAGGGCGTCGCGCCTTAGCAATCGCTAAACCAACTCCGAGAGGTTATTGACCCGCGCGAACACGATCAACGACCACGAGTGCATTTCCTGCGAGCAAGCGAAGAACAAGCAAGAAGCTGAGATTGCAATCTGGATATTGCGAATATAAGATGAAAGCTTTATTGATCAAGGTGGGGTTACGTGGCGCCTTTATGCAGTCGTTGAACACAAGCGAAATGCTGCGAAGTTGCAGCTATGGCGAACTTTTAATCTAAACAAAACCCAAGGTCTAAGCGGTGCCCTAAGGGCTGTATATATGGAGGAGAGGAATTTCGTGGCCCTTGGTGGAGGGTCGAAATCAACCTAACTCTTGTTTCCCACACATACGGACTCTAAAACAGCCTATACTTAAGTATTTCGAAATTACATGGGCTGGCCCACTAATAAGGTGATGCAGCACCTAGAATAGCCTCGGGGCGACATTTATGAAGTAGCATCTTGTATATTTCGTCCAAGGCTTCATGCACCATTATGGTGGCTTCAAAGTCCTGAAATCATCACTTGTAACTCCGTTCTTGTTCCCCTTAGCATGGCATTATCTCCATGCTTGTTCTTGCTCAATGTCCATCCTTCTCCAAGCTAGGGCCTTCATTTGTAAGCAAAACAAATGTATCCAATTTAAGCAGCATCATATTCTCATGAACATTAGAATCATTACCAAGAAAGCGAAAGTACACGATAATTTAATTGGCGTCTGTGAGCTCTAGTAATTGGTCCGGTATATGTAGCGATAGGGGCTGTGGGTGTAACAATGGTATTGATGTCCTCATCATCCTCCCTTCTTGAAATGAAGTCGTCCTCGACGGAGCTCATATTCCTCACCCAAATAAGGCTTCAAATCTGCAATGTTAAAAGTGGGACTAACCCCAAAATCTGCAGGCAGCTCAAGTTTATATGCATTATCATTTATTTTCTCTAACACCTTAAATGGACCATCGACACGTGGCATTAGCTTTGATTTGCGCAAATTAGAAACCTATCCTTACATAAATGTAACCAAACAAGATCTCCGGTGCAAAGACAACATGTTTTCTACCCTTATCTCCGCAAGTTTATATTTAGCATTCATCGCTCAATGTTTTCCTTAGTTATCTCATGCATTTTAAAATCAATTCAGCACGTTCTTTAGCATCAAAATTAACCTTCTCCGAAGATGGAAGAGGCAACAAATCAATAGGTGCACGGTAGGAAGCCATACACAATTTCAAAGGGCACATCTTAGTAGTAGAATGCAATGAGCGATTATAAGCAAATTCAATATGAGGCAAGCATTCTTCCCACATTTTCTTATTATTCTTCAAAACAGCCCTAAGCATAGTAGACAATGTTCTATTGACTACTTGGTTTATCCATCGGTTTGGGGGTGACAAGTAGTACTAAAAAGCAGTTTAGTCCCCAACAGCCCATAAACATCTCCAAAAGTGGCTAAGAAATTTAGTATCACGATCTGAAACAATAGTATTTGGCACACCATGCAAGCGAATAATTTCACGAAAGAACAAATCAGCAACATTAACAGCATCATCGCTTTTATGACATGGTATAAAGTGTGCCATTTTAGAGAATCTATCACGACAACAAATATGCTATCCCTCCCTTCTTTGTTAGAGGTAAACCTAAAACAAAGTCCATAGATATATCCTCCCAAGGAACACTAGAGCACGAGCAAAGGCATATATAAACCATGAGGATTGAGTCGTGACTTAGCTTTTTGACATGTAGTGCAGCGAGCAACAAAGCGCTCAACATCCGTCTCATCTTTGGCCAAAAGAAATGTGTAGCAAGTATATCCTCCGTCTTCTTGGCGCCAAAGTGTCCCATTAATCCTCCTCCATCGCCTCCTGCAACAACAAAAGGCGAACAGAGCTAGCAGGAATGCATAGCTTGTTGTACGGAACACAAAACCATCATTAATAACGAACTTGTTCCATGTTCTTCCTTCTTTACAATTCTGCATTACATCTTTAAAATCAGCATCATGCACATATTGATCTTTGATGGTCTCCAAACCAAATATTTTGAAGTCAAGTTGTGAAAGCATAGTATAGCGACGAGACAAAGCATCAGCAATAACATTTTCTTTACCCTTCTTGTGTTTAATGACATAAGGAAAGTCTCAATGAATTCAACCCATTTAGCATGTCTACGATTCAGTTTAGCTTGACTTTTAATATGTTTCAAAGATTCATGATCAGAATGTATAACAAATTCTTTGGGCCATAAATAATGTTGCCATGTCTCTAAAGTCGAACAAGAGCATATAATTCTTTGTCATAAGTAGAATAGTTCAGACTAGGCCCTCAATTTTTGAGAAAAGTATACAACAGGTTTGCCATCTTGTAATAACACACCTCTAATCCAATTCCACTAGCATCACATTCAAGCTCAAAAGTCTTATTAAAGTCGGGAAGTTGGAGTAAAGGGCATGTGTCAACTTATCTTTCAATACCGTGAAGGCTTCTTCATGCGGTACCCCAAACAAAAGGCACATCCTTCTTTGTAAGCTCATTGAGAGGTGCAGCAATGGTGCTAAAGTCTCTCACAAAGCGCCTATAGAAACCAGCGAGTCCAAGAAAACTCCTCACTTGTGTGACCGTTTTGGGCTGCGGCCAACTCTCAATAGCTTCAATCTTGGCTTTATCAACTTCAATTCCTGTGGAGTAACAACATAGCCAAGAAAAGATACTAAATTCGGTGCAAAGGTGCACTTCCCAAGGTTACCAAACAAGCGTGCATCACGTAGAGCATTAAAAACAACACGTAAATGTTCCAAATGTTCTTCCAAAGATTTGCTATAAATCAGTATATCATCAAAGTAAACTACCACAAATCGTCCAATGAAAGCACGTAAAACTTAGTTCATTAATCTCATGAAAGTACTAGGTGCATTAGTTAACCCAAAAGGCATGACTAACCACTCATATAATCCAAACTTAGTTTTAAATGCTGTTTTCCATTCATCTCCCAATTTCATACGAATTTGATGGTATCCACTCATAAATCAACTTTGGAGAATATTGTGAAACCACTCAATTCATCAAGCATATCATCTAGCCTAGGAATAGGATGGCGATAACGAATAGTAATATTATTAATGCCTCTACAATCAACACACATCATGACGTACCATCCTTTTTAGGCACTAGTATAATAGGAACAGCACAAGGACTAAGAGATTAGCGTATATAACCTTTGTCGAGCAGCTCTGTACTTGGCGCATAATCTCCTTCGTCTCCTCTGGATTGATGCGGTATGGTGCGCGGTTGGGTAGCGATGCACGGGAATTAAGTCAATTTGATGCTCAATCCCTCGAATAGGTGGTAATCCGGTGCACGTCTTGTGGGAAGGCGTCGGTGAACTCTGCAAAATGTTAGTGACAGCGAGGGGCAAAGAGGAAAACACGTCCTCGAATGAAAATAATGCCTCTTTGCACACAAAAGCATAGCAAACAGATTTGCTAGAATCTAGCTCATCAATATCAGATTTGGTGGCAAATAAACATGCACTTTTCAGTTTAATTTCAGAAGCAACATTAGATGGTTTATTATTAGGCTTCATTTGTTGCTCAAATTCTTTTGCCACAATCTGATTTTCACTCTTATTTTCTCTGTTTTGCTTTATTAGCTCTATTAATATCATCTTTCAAAATGGAATCAGGAGTCATAGGAAGCAAAGTAATATTTTTATCCTTGTGAACAAGAGTATCTTGATTGTTTCTACCATGGTGTACAAATTTTATCAAATTGCCATGGTCTACCAAGTAATAAGGAACATGCTTGCATAGGTACCACATCACAATCAACATAATCAGCATATGTAGAGATACTAAAATACACACGAGCGATGTCGTGTTACCTTAACCTTTGCGCTGTTGTTGAACCATTGGATGTAGTAAGGATGTGGATGTGGTCTTGTGGTGAGAAAGCTTCTCCACCATATCCATGCTAGCCAAGTTGTTGCAGCTCCCTCCATCTATGATGGCCTTGAATAGAGCGTTCCTTCACAACTCCTTTGTATGGAACAAGTTATGCCTCTGATTTTGCTCAGCTTGTGTAACCTGCACACTCAAAACACGTTGAGCAACTAAACATTCATACTGTCGGCATCTTGACAGCCATGTATTGCGTCTCGGGATCAGAATCATCTCCACCGTGTTCTTCATGTGTAATAAGAGCCAAAGTCTCTTCATCATAGTCACTAGCGGACTCATACCCACCATCCTCGGTAGCAATCATCACCTGCGCTGAGATTGGCATTCTCTCATAAAATGTCCTCTTCCCTTACAGCGACGACAAATAATATCACTTGTGTGCCTGTTGGCGCCATGGAAGAAGAAGAGCTCTGTGTAGGCCCAGCGGTGTACTCTTGGCGGATAGTGGTGGTTGTGCACCTTTCTTGTATCACGGTTGGAGGTGGCAGCCGGCGGAGGTGCGGTGTAGTAGAGCGTGTGGAAGTAGATGATGCGTGGTGTCCATGATGAAGGTCGACCTGCGAGAAAAGTTAGTCGCGCCAAGGCACTGTCGATCCTGCACTTCACGTTCAGCTTTACAAGCAAGATGGAATAATCGGTGATATTATTATAATCCTTGTAGTCTAGAATGGTGCGAATCTCTCTATTTAATCCACCCAGAAAGCGTGCAAGCATAGCTTCATTCTCCTCAACAATACCACATCTAATCAAGCCGGTTTGTAATTCGATAATATTCTTCTACGAATTTTTCCTTGTCTTAAGCGCTGCAATTTTTGAAGTAATTCACGTTGATAATATGGTGGAACCAGCGATCGCATAGCAGTTTTCAAAGCAGCCCAAGTAGCTGGAGCAGGATATAATCTACAATGTTCAGACCACCAAACACATGCAAAGCTAGTGAAAGCACAAACAGCAGCGAGGAACACGTCTCTCCTCGGGATATTGTAAACATGTAAATCGTTGTTCAGTTTCTAACTCCCAAGTAAGATATATATCAGGAACATATCTACCCTCAAATGGTGGAATATTCAATTTCAGTTTAGGGAGATGGTCATGATCTCGTACTGAAGGGGAGCGAACATTGCCATTATTTGCATGTGGGCGACACGTGGTGGTTGTGGTCTTTGGTGGTTGCCGTGGTTCGATGTTGATCAAATGATGCGGAGCATCCACGATCATCCCATGCATCCACAACCGTCTCATCAAGAGCCAAGAGGACCCATGACTGAGACACGAGCTCGAGCTCTCGAGACGAGGTGACTTCTCTCCTTAGTGAAATATCATATGACCCTCTCGAGACATGGCTACTACCTCAATCCGGAATGTTGTGCATCCTTAGGTACCAAGGAACCAACCTAGGGAAGCTGCAGCTCAAGATGGACACCAAGAGCAAGAGGAAGAAGCTGCGGAGGAGCCAGGCGGTACTACCGCTCAAGCTCAAGCCGGTACTACTATGTTGTGCATGCTTAGGTACTACCGCTCAAGCCAGACTCAAGATGGACACCAAGAGCAAGAGGAAGAAGCTCCGAGAAGCGAGCAGTACTACCGCTCAAGGGCTGGTACCAAGCGGTACTACCGCTCTCCATCCGACCTACTTCCATAAAACCCGACACACTCCGGGAATCGAGCAGGCGTCGGAGGCGGTACTACCGCCCACCAAGCGGTACTACGCGGCCTGAAAGCAGTACTACCGCCATGAAACAGCAGTACTACCGCCCTGCTGCGTCAGCGTTTGGGCGAGGCCCATGTACTCTTTCGCCCCAACTTACCCCTTGGAGGTCCTAGACTATAAATAGACCTTCCCTCATCCTTTCTAGGGTTAGCTTTGGATTTGCTCATATTTGATTGTGAGAGCCTTTGCTCATCCCTTGGCTACTTCTCCTTGAGATCAGGACCTCTGGAGAAGATCCCCACGCGGATTCAAGACCCCCTTCTAGGGTGGACCCCATCAAGACCTCCTCGCGGAGAAGAACGGCTACCCTTGTATCCTACCCTTTGTTGTCCTTGAATCTTGTGCCACTCTATGTGTTTGATAATCTAGCACTTGTGTGATCGTTTTCTTGTCGGTTGAGTGATCTCTCTCTCGTTCTCCCCGTGTTTTCCCTCGTGTTCTTCCGCTCGTTCTTCGTGTTCCTCGTAGGGATTCTCTCCAAGCGTGAAAGATCGTCAACCTAGGGTTCTGCCCTACATCATCATGGTATCATGAGCCACGTTGATCACGTTATTGGAGCCCCTACCCTCTTTTTCTAGCTTGATTTTGTTGTTTTGTCCTAATTCGAAAATTCCCCACAAAAATAGCCCAAAATTTTTTGTGATTTGTTAGTGTGATGAAATTTTGTTGATTTTGATCAGTGGATTTGCTTGGTTTAGTCGATCTAGCATCTCTCCAAGTTTCACCTCTTTCCATCCACAAAATCCATCAATTTTGACCCGAAATCACCATTTCCGCCCCAAAATCGCGCAACCGTTGAACAATCGAGAAAATACCGCCCCGACTACGGCGGTACTACCGCCCTCCTAAGCGGTACTACCGCTGAGCACGGCACTTCCGCCAGCCCCGTTCAGCCGAAATAGTCGAAAAATCCCGACACGGCGGTACTACCGCCCGTTCCAGCAGTACTACCGCTTACTACCTACCCTATCGGCAGTACTACCGCCTGGCGATTCAGCCTTCAGACTTTCACCATTTTCATCATAACTTTTCACTCGAACTCCGATTTGAGTGTTCTTTGGCTCGTTTGAAGCTATCGGCGTGCCGAGGACCTCACCTTGGTTTCACCACCTTTTGACACCATCAAATTTTCCAAACATCGGCATCTTTGCCTAGGGCTTAAACCACATCATCCGCTATACCACCTCCACTTTCCGCTACCACATTTTCGCTTTTGGTCTTTGAGAATTTGAGTTGTGGTTCCGTGTCCTATTGTGTTTGGCTATATAGAGTGCGGTTCGGCGTCAACATCACCACCGCTCATCTTGACAAGGACTCATCATCGTCAGGGCGGTAACCTCGGCGACATCTTTGTCATCTCTACGCAATTGCATTGATAACCACATAGCCTTACTTTTGCGTTGCTTACCCATCGAGACTAGCCATTGAGTATTGCGGCAGCGTGACTTGTGCACCTTAGTGATCATACTCCATAGCATACATAGCATACCATAGTGGTGCATATCTTGAGATCAACTTGTGTGTCACAATGTTGTCATCGCATACACAATTGCTATCTTGGTTAGTGAAGTTTGCATAAGAAAAGAGCTCAAAAGTGAAAGAGCCACCCAAGCTTTTAAGCAAAGAGGAAAGATAAGCAAAGAGCTTATAAGCAAGAACCATAGCATCATACAACATTAAGATTGTCATATCCGATCATCTTGGATCATAGCACGAAATATCATACATATAGCATACTTGGGATAGAGATCGTTGCATTTTTGCCTAATAGGTTGTGCACAAGTTAGCGTATCCGCCTTTTATTGCAATCGTGCTAGCGTCTCTCTAGTATTGTGCAACAAGAGCATTCTCGTGGTTTCCACATTTTGGCTCACTTTTGGTTTGCACAATCCCACTTATCTATTTGCGTGTGTGTTTCCGTGTACCACTACTTGCTTGGTCTACTTGTTACATTTGCGAATTTGCGAATCTTTTCAACTTTATTGAGTCTCACTTACAATTGCATCAAATTTTGTGCCACCATCCTAACGAGCTCCACCATAAGCTTTTATTTGTGTAGGTGTGAGAACCGACAAGAATCGGTACCAGAGTGCTATTTCATTGTCGCATTTGAGTGAACTTGATTCATTTTCAACATCGGTCAAAGGTACATTGGTATAAGTTCTTTTCCGTTCTACCACTCACATCTTGTTTGGAATGATGGATAGGCCAAGTTCTTCTACCAACCCACTCTTCATCGAGAAAGGCGGCGACATGTCCTCATCGTCACCAAGAGCCACCTCTTTGGTGCTGTGGCGTTGCACCAAGAACAACAAGCAATGGCGACCGCATCGACAACCTCGCCACCGACTTGCGACTCTCCGAGCAACGTACAAGAGACTACCGACAACAAGTTCGAGGCTCACAAGGAAGAGAATGATGCAAGAATGGGCGAGATCCGGCGTTGATGAGAACACGGCATCATTCCACTTCTTCATCATCAAGGCGGAGCCGCTCGAGTCGACATTCCGGCGACACCTTCTCGACTCAAGTACACCGTCATCGAACACTCTTGACGAGCAGCGGCGCCAAGACCGTCATGCATCTCGCAACCGCTACATGACAAGCATTCACAAGAGCAAGTTGATGATCAAGTTCCTCGTCCTCAATCAAACCAAGAGGCTTTTGCTCAAGCCCAAAACGACAACGTCTTAAATGCGCCAACAAGAGGAAGAAAAAACGCGTCGTCACCAAGGCGAACAAGGCGCCAAGGCTCAGCGTCTTCAACAACAACAACGTGAAGCGCAAGCTCTTGAGCATAGCGTGCCCTTCAAGAATCAAGTAGAGCCTTCGCCAACCGCAATCATGACAGGCGCAATCAAGAAGAAGCCCTTGAGAAGAAATCCAGAGAGGAACTACCAACCTCATGTACAGCGTCAAGTTCCTCAAGCTCCTCCACAAGCTCGTCAAGCTCCACCTCAACATCAAGTTCAACAAGAGCAAGTTGATCATGGTCTTCCTCCGCGCCAAGAGCAACATGAAGGCGAGTACATTCCACGTCAAGGGCGTCATCATCAACATCGCCAACAACACAATGAAAACAGCGCTTCTGACAAGCTAAAATTCACCATGCCAAAGTTCAATGGAAGCAATGACCCGAAGACTACCTCTCATGGGCATTGAAGGTTGACAAAATCTTCCGCTTGCACAACTACGATGAAGCGAAGAAAATCGCTATGGCATCACTTGAGTTCCAAGATTATGTGCTCATATGGTGGGAACAAATCATTGGCTGACGACAAGCAAGAGGTGAACCCCAATCACCACTTGGGCTCAAATGAAGGATGTCATGCGAGCACGTTTTGTGCCAACCTACTACAACGCGACCTCTTCAAGAAACTCCAACTACTCAAGCAAGGAACAAAAAGCGTTGAAGAATACTACAAGGAGATGGAGATAGCCATGATTGAGCCAATGTCAAGGAAGATGATGAGCAAACTATGGCACGTTTCTTGAATGGACTCAATCATCCCATCAAGAAGATCGCCGACTTCCAACCATACTCAACCCTCATTGAGCTCGTGCATCAAGCTACAAAGGCGGGCATGAAGTGCAAGATGACTTCAAATCGCCAAGTACTCATCCAAGACCTCTGGCTTCTCCAACAATCAAGCTTCAGCGACTCCTCCAACATCTACACCAACCAAGCTTCCTTCAAGAAAGCGGCGACAAGTCAAGTTACAAGAAGACATCGACAAGTTCAAGTCGTCCTCCTCCTACTACAAGCAACCTCAAGCGCGTGCTTCATCCTCTACTCCGACCGATGAGACCATCAAGACAAGCTCCTTCAAGTGTTTCACTTGCGGCGGCGAGCCACAAGTCATCTGAATGCACCAACAAGCGCACCATGATCCTCAGCAGCGATGGCACATATGACTCTATGGTGAAGAGGAAATGGAAGCCCTTGAGCAAGTGGCCATGCACCGGCAAGTGAATGAAGATGAAGATGATCAAGTCTTTTGTGATGAGGATTGAGCCCGCTCTCGTTGTCTCCAAGGTCTTGACTCTTCAACATCAACAAGAAGAAGACCAGCGATGCCACATCTTCCACACAAAAGCCGGCATCAATGGGCGGTCCATCAAGGTCATCATCGATGGAGGTAGTTGCCACAACTTGGCAAGTGAAGAACTATGCTCCAAGCTACAATTGGTCGAGAGGAAGCACCCACACCCTACAAGGTTCAATGGCTAAGTGACTCGGCACTATCTGAGTCGAGCATCGGTCCAAGTCTCCTTCAAAATTGGTGCTTATGAAGACACTTTGGAGTGTGATGTGGTCCCAATGACCGTTTGCCACCTCCTTCTTGGTCGACCATGGCAATTCGACCGTGGTGTCATCCACAATGGGCGAACCAATCACTATAGCTTCAAGATGAAAGGGAAGGAGTATGTGCTCGACCTATGTCTCCTAGTCAAGTGATAGCCGACAAGCAAGCCACACATCATAGAGAAAAGTGTGAAAGTGATCCACCCAAAAGTGAGTGAGAGCCACAAGCCAAATTTGAGAGACTCTTAGCCTAGAGAAAAACCTCATTCTATTTGCCACCAAAAGTGAGATGAGAGAAGTGTGTGAGCACCCATCAGTGTGATGCACTTTGTCCTTGTGTGCAAGGATGGAGAACCAAAACTAACACCATTCACGAGCTACCTTTGGTGTTTCAATCTCTTTGCAGGAATTTCAAGATGTTTTCCCGATGAGCTACCTCGGGTCTACCTCCTCTTGAGGCATTGAGCATCGAATCGACCTCATCCCGGCGCCGCTACCAAACAAAGCTCCATACCGAGTCAATCCGGAAGAAACCAAGGAGATTCAGCGGCAAGTACAACAACTCATCGACAAGCGGTCATGTGCGTGAAAGCCTAAGCCCTTGTGCCGTTCGGTTATTCTTGTGCCTAAGCCGATGGAAGTTTCCGCTTGTGTTCGATTGTAGACCTATCAATGCTATTACCGTTCGATATAGGCATCCCATTCCTCGCTTAGATGACATGCTTGATGAACTTAGTGGAGCCAACTTTTCTCAAAATTGATCTTAAAAGTGGCTATTATCAAATCGCATACAAGAGGGTGATGAATGGAAAACTGCTTTCAAAACCAAATTTGGTTTATATGAGTGGTTAGTGATGCCTATGGGTCTTCGGAAGCTCCGGTACTTTTGTGCGTCTTATGCATCATGTGCCGTCCTTATATTGGAGTCTTTGTTGTGGTTTACTTTGATGATATTCTTGTGTTTAGCAAAACCATGAAAGAGCACATCAATCATGTAAAATCTGTGTTGCAAACTCTTACATGAGGAAAGCCTTTATGCAAACTTGAAAAATGCACTTTTGGAGTCGACAAAGTGGTTTTCTTGGGTTTTGTTGTTTCTTCAAAGGGTGTCCATGTTGATGAATCTAAAATTGAAGCAATCAAAACTTGGCTAACCCACCAATTTGCAACAAGTCGAAGTTTTCTTGGTCTTGCGGGTTTCTATCGTCGCTTTGTGAAAGATTTTAGCACAATTGCGCTCCTTTGCATGCTTTGAGCAAGAAGAATACTCCCTTTGTTTGGGGAACTTTGCAATCAACGCTTTTGATGAGCTCAAGTCTTTGCTTACTCATGCTCCGATTCTTGCTTTGCCCAATTTTGACAAAACTTTTGAGGTTCATTGTGATGCAAGTGGTGCGGAATTGGCGGAGTTTTGATGCAAGAAAAAGCGAGCCATTGCTTATTTTAGTGAAAAACTCTCCGGTGCTCAACAATTATCCATCTATGACAAAGAATTGTATGCTTTAGTCGTGTGCTACATGTTTGGGAACATTACCTTAGACCGCATGAGTTTGTCATCCATACCGATCATGAAGCAGCTTAAGTACCTCAAAGGTCAAACTAAATTGAACAAGCGTCATGCCAAATGGGTGAATTCATTGAATCTTTTCCTTATGTGATCAAGTACATTAAGGGTAAAGAAAATGTAGTTGCCGACAGCGCTTTCACGCATAAACATGCTTGTCACTCAACTTGAGTTGAATGTTATTGGTTTGAGCATATAAAAGACTTGTATGAGCATGATCCATCTTTTGCTTCTCCTTATGCTAAGTGTTTGGCCTTGTCGTCTTGGGAACAATATTACATCAAGGATGGTTACCTTATGAGAGCTAACAAACTTTGCATTCCGAGTCTTCTCTTCGTTTGCTCCTTTTGCAAGAGGCTCATGGGCGGCCTCATGGGACACTTTGGCAGCGACAAGACATTAGCCGCACTCTCCAACAACTACTTTTGGCCCAAGATGTTCATGACGTCTCACGCTTCACCAACCGATGCTACACATGTCATAAAGCTAAGTCTAAAGCTCAATCTCATGGTCTTTACATGCCTCTTCCTATTCCATATCAACCATGGGAAGACATTAGTATGGATTTTGTACTTGGTTTGCCTAGGACTCAAAATGGCAAGGATTCCGTCTTTGTTGTTGTGGATAGATTTTCTAAAATGGCACATTTCATTCCTTGCAACAAGATGAGCGATGCTTCACATGTTGCAAATCTCTTTTGTAGGAAATCTTGCGACTCCATGGCGTACCAAAGACAATCGTCTCCGATCGTGGCGTCAAGTTCTTGAGTTACTTTTGGAAGACCCTATGTGCCAAGCTCGGAATCAAGCTCTTGTTCTCCTCGGCATACCATCCTCAAACCGGCGGCCAAGCGGAGGTGACGAACCGCACACTATCCACTCTACTTCGTGTCTTGATCAAGAAGAACATCAAGGAGTGGGAAGCATGTCTACCCATCGCCGAAATCGCCTACAATCGTGCAAGACATTCAACTACCGGCAAGTCCCCTTGAGGTCGTCTACGGTTTCAACCCGTTGTCCCCATTGGACATTCTACCACTTCCTCTCCAAGGCGCACCAACATGGATGCAAGTGAGCGAGCAAGCTACATCAAGAAGATGCTGCGAAGATACAAGGCACACCATCGGCGCCAAGTACAGCGCCAAGCAAACAAGCTCAAGCGCCAACAAGCAACCCATCGTCTTCAACATTGGTGATCTAGTGTGGCTACACCTTGCAAGGACCGCTTCCCCAAAGAGCATAAGTCAAACTTCTCCCTCGAGCGATGGACCTTTCAAGGTACTATGCGCTTCTAGCGACAACGCTTACAAGATCGACATACCTCGCGACAAGTACAGCGTGGCGACATCTTCAACGTCAAGGACCTCGCACCTTTCCATGGAGATGAAGCTTTTGATCGAGGTCGGATCTCTCCCAAGGGGAGATGATGCGGAGCATCCACGATCATCCCATGCATCCACAACCGTCTCATCAAGAGCCAAGAGGACCCATGACTAGAACCACGAGCTCGAGCTCTCGAGACAGGTGACTTCTCTCCTTAGTGAAATATCATATGACCCTCTCGAGACATGGCTACTACCTCAATCCGGAATGTTGTGCATGCTTAGGTACCAAGGAACCAACCTAGGAGAAGCTGCAGCTCAAGATGGACACCAAGAGCAAGAGAAGAAGCTGCGAGAGTCGGGAGGCGGTACTACCGCTCAAGCCAAGCGGTACTACCGCTGGGAGCCAAGCAGTACTACCGCTCAAGCCAAGCAGTACTACCGCCAACCAAGCGGTACTACCGCTCTCCATCCGACCTACTTCATAAAACCGGACACCTCTCAAGATCGAGCAGGCGTGAGGCGGTACTACCGCCCACCAAGTACTACCGCTGAAAGCAGTACTACCGCCATGAAACAGCAGTACTACCGCCCTGCCTGCGTGCAGCGTTTGGGCGAGGCCCATGTACTCTTTCGCCCCAACTTACCCTTGGAGGTCCTAGACTATAAATAGACCTTCCCTCATCCTTTCTAGGGTTAGCTTTGGATTTGCTCATATTTGATTGTGAGCCTTTGCTCATCCCTTGGCTACTTCTCCTTGAGATCGGGACCTCTCGGAGAAGATCCCCAAGCGGATTCAAGACCCCTTCTAGGGTGGACCCCATCAAGACCTCCTCTCGGAGAAAAGCGGCTACCCTTGTATCCTACCCTTTGTTGTCCTTGAATCTTGTGCCACTCTATGTGTTTGATAATCTAGCACTTGTGTGATCGTTTTCTTGTCGGTTGAGTGATCTCTCTCGTTCTCCCCGTGTTTTCCCTCGTGTTCTTCCGCTCGTTCTTCGTGTTCCTCGTAGGGATTCTCTCCAAGCGTGAAAGATCGTCAACCTAGGGTTCTGCCCTACATCACCGAACATTGCCATTATTTGCATGTGGGCGACACGGTGGTTGTGGTCTTTGGTGGTTGCGTAGTTCGATGTTGATCAACCTCATCCTCGTAGCTCTTACATAATCATCCTCCCCACCGCTTGGCGGAGCCACCGAAGTATCAGCGGCTGACACCGGCAGCTTGGCGGTGAAGAGGGATCGGGAAGCTTCGGCGGAGGCTGTTTAGCGATGTGGAGGTAGTCCATGTTGTTGTAGTAGAGGTGCGTTAGGTGCAGCCGGTGGTGGTGGTGGTAGGCCTTGAGCAATTCATTAAACTTGTTATCGAGCTTTGTTTGACGCCTTCTCAATGCCATCTATCTTCTCCATGGCCCAAGCTACTTTGGTCTTTCTTGTTGATATACATGGCTCCTGCTTTGCTGCGATGGGGAGGATGATTATGTAGGAGATTACGAGGATGAGGTTGATCAACATCGAGAACTTCGTGCAACCACCACACCACAACCACCAGGTCGTCCACATGCAAATAATGGCAATGTTTGGGCTCCCCTTGAATGCGAGATCATGACCATCTCCCTAAACTGAAATTGAATATTCCACCATTTGAGGTAGATATGTTCTGATATATATCTTACTTGGGAGTTAGAAGCTGAACAACGATTTACATGTTTACAATATCCTAGGAGAGGCGTGTTCCTCTGCTGTTTGTGCTTTCACTAGCTTTGCATGTGTTTGGTGGTACGAACATTGTAGATTATATCTGTTCCAGCTACTTGGGCTGCTTTGAAAACTGCTATGCGTACTCGTTGGGTTCCACCATATTATCAGCGTGAATTACTTCAAAAATTGCAGCGCTTAAGACAAGGAAAAAATTCGGTGAAGAATATTTTCAGGAATTACAAACTGGCTTGATTAGATGTGGTATTGTTGAGGAGAATGAAGCTATGCTTGCACGTTTTGGGTGGATTAAATAGAGATTGAGACCATTCTAGACTACAAGGATTATAATAATATCACTCGATTATTCCATCTTGCTTGTAAAGCTGAGCGTGAAGTCTTGAGGATCGCTTGAGGCCTTGGCGGCGGACTAACTTTTTGCAGTCGACCTTCATCATGGACACCCGTGCATCATCTACTTCCACCGTTCTACTACGGCACCTCAATTGGCTGCCACCTCAACGCGTGATACAAGAAAGCACAACCACCACTATCGCCAAGAGCACACTGCTTTGGGCCTACAGAGCTCTTCTTCTTCCATGGGCGTCATCAGGCACACAAGTGATATTATTTGTCGTCGTTGTAAGGAAGAGGACATTTTGAGAGAATGCCAATCTCAGCGTGTGATGATTGCTCTTGAGGATGGTGGGTATGAGTCCGCTAGTGACTATGATGAAGAGACTTTGGCTCTTATTACACATGAAGAACACGGTGGAGATGATTACGATCATGAGGCGCAATACATGGCTGCTGAAGATCTTGTGGTATGAATGTTTAGTTGCTCAACGTGTTTTGAGTGTGCAGGTTACACAAGTGAGCAAAATCGAGGCATAACTTGTTCCATACAAAGGGAGTTGTGAAGGAGCGTTCTATTAGCGTCATCATAGATGGAGGAGCTGCAACAACAGCTAGCATGGATATGGTGGAGAAGCTTTCTCTCACCACAAGACCACATCCACATCCTTACTACATCAATGGTTCAACAACAGTGGCAAGGTTAAGGTAACACGTCTTTGTTAGGTGTGCATTTAGTATCTCTACATATGCTGATTATGTTGATTGTGATGTGGTACCTATGCAAGCATGTTCCTTATTACTTGGTAGACCATGGCAATTTGATAAAATTCTGTACACCATGGTAGAAACAATCAGTATACTCTTGTTCACAAGGATAAAAATATTACTTTGCTTCCTATGACTCCTGATTCCATTTTGAAAGATGATATTAATAGAGCTAATAAAGCAAAACAGGAGAAAATAAGAGTGAAAATCAGATTGTGGCAAAGAATTTGAGCAACAAATGAAGCCTAATAATAAACCATCTAATGTTGCTTCTGAAATTAAAGCTGAAAAGTGCATGTTTATTTGCCACCAAATCTGATATTGATGAGCTAGATTCTAGCAAATCTGTTTGCTATGCTTTTGTGTGCAAAGAGGCATTATTTTCATTCGAGGGCGTGCCTTCCTCTTTGCCCCTACTTTGTCACTAACATTTTGCGGGGAGTTGTTGGCGTCTTCCACAAGGCGTGCCACGGGATTACCACCTATTCGAGGATTGAGCATCAAATTGACTTAATTCCGGTGCATCGCTACCAACCGCGCACCATCCGTACCAATCCGGAGGAGGCGAAGGAGATTATCGTCAAATCGAGGAGCTGCTCGACAAAGGTTATATCTGCGAATCTCTTAGTCCTTGTCTTTGTTCCTATTATACTAGTGCCTAAAAAGGATGATGCGTCGGCGTATGTGTGTTGATTGTAGAGGCATTAATAATATTACTATTAGTTATCGTCATCCTATTCCTAGGCTAGATGATATGCTTGATGAATTGAGTGGCTCTACAATATTCTCCAAAGTTGATTTGCGTAGTGGATACCATCAAATTCGTATGAAATTGGGAGATGAATGGAAAACAGCATTTAAAACTAAGTTTGGATTATATGGTGGTTAGTCATGCCTTTTGGGTTAACTAATGCACCTAGTACTTTCATGAGATTAATGAGCGAAGTTTCACGTGCTTTCATTGGACGATTTGTGGTAGTTTACTTTGATGATATACTGATTTATAGCAAATCTTTGGAAGAACATTTGGAACATTCGTGCTGTTTTTAATGCTCTCGTGATGCACGTTTGTTTGGTAACCTTGGGAAGTGCACCTTTTGCACCGACCGAGTATCTTTTCTTGGCTATGTTGTTACTCCACGAGGGAATTGAAGTTGATAAAGCCAAGATTGAAGCTATTGAGAGTTGGCATGGCCCAAAGCAGTCACACAAGTGAGAGTTTTCTTGGACTCGCTGGTTTCTATAGGCGTTTTTGAGAGACTTTAGCACCATTGCTGCACCTCTCAATGAGCTTACAAAGAAGGATGTGCCTTTTGTTTGGGGTACCATACGGGAAGAAGCCTTCACGGTATTGAAAGATAAGTTGACACATGCTCCTTTACTCCAACTTCGACTTTAATAAGACTTTTGAGCTTGAATGTGATGCTAGTGGAATTGGATTAGGAGGTGTGTTATTACAAGATGGCAAACCTGTTGCATACTTTTACGAAAAATTGAGTGGGCCTAGTCTGAACTATTCTACTTATGACAAAAGAATTATATGCTCTTGTTAGGACTTTAGAGACATGGCAACATTATTTATGGCCCAAAGAATTTGTTATACATTCTGATCATGAATCTTTGAAACATATTAAAAGTCAAGCTAAACTGAATCGTAGACATGCTAAATGGGTTGAATTCATTGAGACTTTCCCTTATGTCATTAAACACAAGAAGGGTAAAGAAAATGTTATTCTTGATGCTTTGTCTAAATCGATATACTATGCTTTCACAACTTGACTTCAAAATATTTGGTTTGGAGACCATCAAAGATCAATATGTGCATGATGCTGATTTTAAAGATGTAATGCAGAATTGTAAAGAAGGAAGAACATGGAACAAGTTCGTTATTAATGATGGTTTTGTGTTCCGTGCTAACAAGCTATGCATTCTGCTAGCTCTGTTAGTCTTTGTTGTTGCGAGGCGCATGGAGGAGGATTAATGGGACACTTTGGCGTCAAGAAGGCGGAGGATATACTTGCTACACATTTCTTTTGGCCAAAGATGAGGCGGGATGTTGAGCGTTTTGTTGCTCGCTGCACTACATGTCAAAAAGCTAAGTCACGACTCAATCCTCATGGTTTATATATGCCTTTGCACTGTGCCTAGTGTTCCTTGGGAGGATATATCTATGGACTTTGTTTTAGGTTTACCTCGAACAAAGAAGGGAGGGATAACATATTTGTTGTCGTGGATAGATTCTAGAAAATGGCACACTTTATACCATGTCATAAAAGCGATGATCTTTGTTAATGTTGCTGATTTGTTCTTTCGTGAAATTATTAAGCTTGCATGGTGTGCCAAATACTATTGTTTCAGATCGTGATACTAAATTTCTTAGCCACTTTTGGAGATGTTTATGGGCTAAGTTGGGGACTAAACTGCTTTTAGTACTACTTGTCACCCCAAACTGATGGACAAACTGAAGTAGTCAATAGAACATTGTCTACTATGCTTAGGGCTGTTTTGAAGAATAATAAGAAAATGTGGGAAGAATGCTTGCCTCATATTGAATTTGCTTATAATCGTTCATTGCATTCTACTACTAAGATGTGCCCTTTTGAAATTGTGTATGGCTTCCTACCTCGTGCACCTATTGATTTGTTGCCTCTTCCATCTTGGAGAAGGTTAATTTTGATGCTAAAGAACGTGCTGAATTGATTTTAAAATGCATGAGATAACTAAGGAAAACATTGAGCGTATGAATGCTAAATATAAACTTCTTTGGAGATAAGGGTAGAAAACATGTTGTCTTTGCACTGGAGATCTTGTTTGGTTACATTTGCGTGAGATAGGTTTCCTAATTTGCGCAAATCAAAGCTAATACCACGTCTTGATGGTCCATTTAAGGTGTTAGAAAATAAATGATAATGCATATAAACTTGAGCTGCTGCAGATTTTGGGGTTAGTCCACTTTTAACATTGCAGATTTGAAGCCTTATTTGGGTGAGGAATATGAGCTTCCGTCGGGGGCGACTTCATTTCAAGAAGGGAGGATGATGAGGACATCAATACCATTATTACACCCACAGCCCCTCTGCTATACATCTTGGACCAATTACTAGAGCTCATGCGCCAATTAAATTATCGGTACTTTCGTTTCTTGGTAATGATTCTAATGTTCATGAGAATATGATGCTGCCTAAATTGGATACATTTGTTTTGCTTACAAATGAAGGGCCTACCATGGACAAGGAAGATGGACATTGGAGCAAGAACAAGCATGGAGATAATGGCATGCGCCAAGAGAACAAACGGAGTTACAAGTGATGATTTGGGGACTTTGAAGCCACCCTAATGAGTGCATGAAGCCTTGGACGAAATATACAAGATGCCACTTCATAATATTCGTCCATAGGCTATTCTAGGTGCTGCGTCACCTTATTATTGAGCCAGGCCCATGTAATTTCGAAATACTTAAGTATAGGCTGTTTTTAGAGTCCGTATGTGTGGGAAACAAGAGTTAGGGTTGATTTGGACCCCTCCACCAAGGGCCACGAAATTCCCCCTCTTCCTCCATATATACAGCCCTTAGGGCACCGTTTAGACCTTGGGTTTGTTTAGATTAAAAGTTACGCCATAGCTGCAACTTGGCGTGCCGTTTGTGTTCAGCGACCGGACAAAGCGTCACGAGACCCCACCTTGATCAATAAAGCTTTCATCTTATATTCGCAATATCCAGTTGCAATCTCAGTTTCTTGCTTGTTCTTCGTTTGCTCGCGGAAGCAGGCCCTCGTGGTCAGGTTGATCGTGCTCGGCGTGGTCAATAACCCTCGGAGTTGGTTTAGCGATTGCTAAGTGCGGCGTCCTCGCCGCGTAAGTGGTCGGATCGTCAAATCGACTCCACAAGCGATAGCCACCATCTCATCGAACAGCCGGGACACCTTTGCCTCTATCACGGCCCTAGAAGGGTAGATTTTAGATTTTCGTTTCACCGTTTTGTCCATAACTAATTCATCCAGGAGT
The DNA here is from genome assembly GCA_021605205.1 of Aegilops longissima. Classification (NCBI taxonomy): domain Eukaryota; kingdom Viridiplantae; phylum Streptophyta; class Magnoliopsida; order Poales; family Poaceae; genus Aegilops; species Aegilops longissima. Next base: position 31,016 of record JAHIAM010019815.1, read on the forward strand.
CCGTTTTTGGCGTTGTTTAGCTTGTTTTGAAGCTATTGGCATCCCCATGCCATAAAAAAATACTATCACCACCATTTGACTCTATCAAATTTTCGAAACTTTGGCATCTTTGCCTAGGGCTTCCACCACATCCTCCGCATAACCACCACCAGACTTCCATAACCCTAACCAATTTTGTTCCTTTGCATTTGAGGTTGTTTGAGTTGTGATTCGAGTCTCCTAAGGTGTTTAGGCTGCTTAGGGACGGTTGCATCTTCATCAACCACCACCACCACCATAACTTCCGCATGGGCACCCACCATACACTTCAACCACCTCAACCCCAATAGTTGTTTGAGCTTGTTTGATTGTGGCTTGTGTCTCCTAAGGTGTTTGGCTACTTAGGGAATGACAACTTCAACTTTCAAACACGTGTATAGCCCATCATTCCACTTCCGCATTGCCAAGTGCAAACCACCACCGCTTTCCGCTACCATCATTTTGACATTTGGCGTTTGAGATTTTGAGTTCGCGGTTTTTCAGGTTTCCTAAGGTGTTTGACTGCTTAAGACGAGTCACCATCATCTTGGTATCTACATCAAGAACACGCTTCTCATCATCGGCCAGACGGTAACCTCCATATCATCTTGGTATCGTGGTATCCCTCCATTGTATATTCCCCTTGCCATTGCATTGTTAACCCCTAGCCTTACTTTTGCGTTACTTGCCTGCTCGGGACTATCCATTTGAGTATTAAGCAGCGTTACTTGTGCACATTAGTGATCATACTTCCATAGCATATATACCATATCATTGTGGTGCATATATTGGTATCATATCTTGTGTCTGGTTTGTTCCGCATATACAATATTGCTATCTTGGTTTGTGCATTGTGCAAAGTGGCCATACAAAAAAAAGAAGAAATAAAGCTTTTAAGCAAAAAAGAGAGCAAGAAGAGCTTGTAAGCAAGTGCCATAGCATCATACCATATTGCATATAAGATTGTCATATCCGATCATCTTGGATCATCTTGAGAGCTACAAGAACCATACATACATAGCATACTTAGGATAGAAGTTTATCCATTTTTGCATCTTATAGGTTGTGCACAAGTGTATTATCCTCCTATTGAGCAATGGTGCTAGCGTCTCTCTTGAGTTTATGCAACAGGCGTTTTCAGTGGATTCCACATTTGTGCTCATTCCTTGGTTGCATGACCCCATTTATCTATCAGTGTGTGTGTTTCCAATATTGCCATTCTTTGCTATTGGTCCATTTGTTTCACTTGCGAATTTGTGAATCTCTTTCTACATTATTGACTCTTGCTAACATTTTGCATTAGAATTTTTGTGCCACTATCCTCCAAGAGCTCCTCCATAAGCTTTACTTGTGTAGGTGTGAGAAGCCAGACAGATTGGTACCAATAGTGCTATTTCATTGTCCGCATTTGAGTAGACTTGATTCATTATCAACATCGGTCAAGGTACATTGGTATAAGTTCTTCTCTTTCTCCCGCTCATATTTGCTCGAGTCTTGTGATGGATAGGCAAGGCATTTCCTCTTCGGTCCTCGACAACAACAACAATAGCTCCATGACTTCACCATCTCCTTAGCATCTTCATGGCGACTTCAAAGCATCTTGTAGCCGGATATTGACATCTTCGTAACAAGCACCCCCAAGACTAAACAAAGAGAAGCTCCCCAAGCTCAAGTCCGTGACTTCCACGAGCTACTACGACCTCGACGCCGACCAATTCCTTTCTATGGGACTCAAGAACTTGAGGAGTACCTCAAGTGGGAGGCGTTTGATGGGCGACTACCTCAAGCTACATCAAGTTCCTCCCGAAGATCAAGTGAAGTCACAAGAAACTTCCCGACTACGCCTCGACATGGTGGCTTCACACACCTTAGTGCTTCGAGATGAGTTGGCCCAAGATGAAGAGCTTTGCAGCTGAGGATTAGTGCCTCCAACCTACAGGAACAACTTGCGCCAATTGGAAGACACCATCCAGGATCCAAGTCCATCGGCCCGTACTTCAAGAGATGAAGATTGCCTTCAAGCGAGCGGCGTGGGCGACCCCATGTCAATGAAGTTCCATGATGAGGACATCAATACCATTGTTACACCCACAGCCCCTCTTGCTACATATATTGGACCAATTACTAGAAGCTCGCATACGCTTGATTAAGTGCTCAGGTACTTTCGTTTCTTGGTAATGATTCTAATGTTCATGAGAATATGATGCTGCCTAAATTGG